>RQOL01000519.1:0-79908 GCA_013076295.1 Sanderia malayensis | reverse complement strand
CAAGTTTCAACTGAAATGGCGAACAGAATGTCTTTGTTTTATGCTTATCCAACACCTTTTCTTAAGACTTTAAGTGATGCCACTGGAAAGTTTGTTTCTGATGTAAGTTTGCTGACTCTTTCATCATCTAGAATAAACTTTCATTATCACTGCTCAGACGATAGTTTTGTATAAGAACCAATGGATTAAGAACCTTCAGGGTGATATTTCTGTTCAAAACAATAGAAGAAACAGTAGCCTATTGTCTGGGAACAATAGCCTGGGTGGAAATTTACAGGTTCTTATATGTGGGTTTTTACTGTAGGTCGTGGCTGTTTGATTTCATGCTAGTAATGTCAATTATATGTCAATTATGAGTTGATTGTGACAGTCTATATCATTGTACATGGTTTCTAATCCTCTACTTTCAGAATAAAAATCTTCCAATTGAAAATACAACGGATATGCTGGGAACATTGGCGAAACTTTGCAGAGAGATGATTGAGAATCCGTGAGTGTTGCTTGAAAAATACACTCATGTATTTTTGAAACCTTCCTTTTACTTTTGCTATAATAGTGTCATCGTTGCTATCTGTTCTAGAGCTATAGCGTGCAGATTTCAAAATGAGGAAACAAAGTTGTTCTGTTTACGAGTAATGGTAAGAGCTCATTGCCATGCCTCAAATTTATTATGTTTTTTAAACCTTTGTTACTCTAAAGACTGAAGACCTCACAGCACAAATTCTCCTGCTTCTTGCTGATTTAATTGATTAATATTTTGTTTTTTACCAAGGTTGGTGTTATTATATTGTATGACCACGTACATCCAGTGGGTGCATTTGCAAAGAACGCTGTTATTGATGTAAGTATAGCATTGTTGTGTGGTCTTTCTGTCAAGGGATTGGTCTTTTAGCTATCTTTATTATTGTCTTCTAAGTGGTCACACGAAAGAGGACCTTTCTTGTAAAAGAAAACCAACTGTCGAAGAGAAGTCTGGTAACTAAGATCCTGGTTGCCATGGCAAGCGTAGTGCAGCGAGCGCCTTAATAATGAACACTGTTACGTAATTTCTATCTATACCTAATGCATATTGTCAATTGAATCGTGGTTTGTTTTATTTGCAGATGAGAGCTTCAGTTAAGATTTTGAAAGACCAACCTCACGGAACTGTGGATGGTTTATTAAACGCTTTAAGGTGAGATTGAATACTTGATTGGTTCATATGTTCAAGACATAGAAACCGTCTCTTTCCATTGTTATATCCGCATCTAAGAACCTGGATTTTGCATCCAACCTATTGTTCGAATATACAATAGCCTATTGTTCGAATACACAATGGCCTATTGTTCGAATACACAATAGTCTATTGTTTCTCTTATTGTTTTGGGCGGAGATATCCGCCTGGAATCTTTTTAGTCTGCTCGTTCTTTCAAGCTATTAGTTACTCTATGATATCGGTGCATTTGATATCTATGTATTGGTTATTAAGCTGATTTTTAATTTGCTTAGGTACACGACAAGGCATTTAAACGACGAGTCAACACCGAAAAACGTGAAGGCAATGCTCACACAATAAACATCGGCATGACTAGTGACGATGAAGATGACGTCACAGAGGAAAGATACGTAGTTTTTTTCATTTTTTAATCAGATCTTACTTTCAGTCAAGCAAACTTGAACCTGCAAGAACTCAAGTGATCGTATGTGTACTATATATTAAATTTTCAATATTGCTTAGTGTAATAACTTGTCTTTTTTTAACTTTGATAGACTATTAATTATAAGATAAGTAATCAAGTGAGATGATGAAATGGAATACAACCTTTTTTTTACTTTTAAACAATTAATCTGCAACAACAATAAAATGAAAATGAAAGAGCTGCTATTGTTGTGACTGAAAAGTATGCCAAACAGCCATTTTCGTTGAGCCTCGTTTGAAATACTTTACCCAAAACCCATTTGATTTTTTTATAGATTCGATTGAGACAATTTGAAAGCGCTTGAATCTTTTAATATATATATCATTTTTATTAGATCCTTGTTGCTTGTTTTTTAACTGTTCAGTATTGCTTCTTCATGACAACTTTTTGCAACAGGTTGAATTGTAAGCGACTTTCTGCTTTTGATATTCTGACGAAATAATTGAAGAAATGGCCATTGCCTATGAGTTGAGCTACGAACCCGTCAATCGTAGCTTATAGCATCAACAACAACAGCATCAAACTAAGTAAGACATGTTTGATTAACTCTGATTAAATAGAACACTGACGTAACGATTTATTAATCGAATGCAATTCCTTTGAAGTTCACAAGGTGTCGCATTAAAGATTTGAAAAGCTACGGTCTGATCCCTTTTATTTGAATTCGCATTTGAAAGACCCCCCTAGGTGGTTGAGTGCGGAAATTCCCCTCCCCCCCCTCGTTACGTCATTGATCCTATATACTTACACGAGATTTACATTGCCAATGAGTTCGGCATTACGTTTGAATACGTCCCAACTGATTAAATCTGGTCTTCCTGACCTGCTTCTGTGTTCTATGTGATTGCTTGACAAAGTGCGGCCCCACATTTCGATATCCTTTATATCACCAGCAAATGATCTGCTGTTGTCAAATTCTTTCTTTTGACAACGATTCTTGTACTGTTGTCCCAAAATGACATATCCCCCACCAGTTACTTCTATTGATCGGCTTGAACCACGTTTCGATTTAATTTCCACACCATTGAAGTAAATAACTGTTCGAGGGGGGTTACTTGATGAAATGCACAGCCTTCGCCAACCATTGAGGACCTTGCGATAAGCCACGTGAGTGTTCTTAATCTTGACATTTTCGGTTGTTATAGTGATTTGGTCACATGACATCCCTGGTGCCCAGTACCCAAACAAAGCTGCGTCGTTTTTTGTTGTTCTAAATTTCATGCAGATTGTGAATTCTGATAAGTTTGGCATTGATGCCATTGAGAAGTTGACGTAATTTGCAACATTACTTGTTGGAAATCTGAACACGTTACCCATTGCTATGAAATATAATCAACATACTGTATACCCTAACAAGAAGGCAAATAAATAACATCCAGGGTAGTTACTGATGGGTTAATAAATAATATCCAAGGTAGTTATTGATGGGCTAATAAATAATATCCAGGGTAGTTACTGATGGGTTAATAAATAATATCCAAGGCAGTAGATGTTACTCGTTACCTTTCGAATTATTTCTTTTAGCATTCGTTTCTTTTGTGCTTTCATGTTCAGTCGTTGTCGGCATCTGAAAATTCACAGACATTGTCATGTGTCTGTTTTCATACCATTTCATTCATACCTTGAAGAACCTTTAAAATACTTCAACCACAATACTTACTTTTTCGAACAATGTCCAATCTCTATCTCTCCTAAGTCCTTTTACCATTGCCTTCTTATTGTAAAACCTGCATCTGTAATACCTGCTGTCGAATTTCTTCTGTCTTACTGCGAGATAAACACAGTCGTCTGATGCCAAGCATTCTTGGGCACAGTACACAGAAGAAGGTGCATTGCAATTTATGTAAAAAGACTTTTTTTTGGGAGCAGAATCCTCAGCGATTTTGTTCATCACTGCACTTCTCCCTTTCATCTGTCCCTGGATATTGAGTTTCGTTATCAACAAAAGTGCTTGAATGGCCAAGCAAACTTTCGTTGATCTCTTCATTTTTTGCTGTTATTTCACCGTCTTTCTGCGTTCAGAGTACTTTTAAGACTAATGACTTTCTAACTAACAACCAGATAATAACTTGATGAACCAAGTCTACCAATAACACCTGCTCACAAGTACATTATTTATTCAAATCTTTGGTTAACTTATTGGAAACAATTTACGAAAGAGTTGATGAACACATGTAGATTTTGATCTTGTTTGAACTTTAAATAGTTATCTTTGTAAATTCCCATTGTAATAGTGAAAAATATGCTATTAAATTTCTAATGAAAAAATGACTGTTTTGATATGAAGTTTGTAAAGAAGTAAAACAAAATGACTGCCGGAAATCATCATTCCTTCATTTTCTCTCATTTTCACCAAGCAACGCTTCAAATATTAACAGTATACATTATCGGCTTTGAAATATCAGCTACAAGCGTAGTTTCTTTTCATCCTAACCAATTAAAATGTTTAATTATTTGTTCGTGTAATAAAATAACATCTCATATCAAGTATTAGAGAGTCTTATTTCGGCGCAAATGACCGCAACCAATCAGCGTTGAGAATCTTTCCAGGTGATTGACTTGAAGTCCTATCATTGGCTAATTGGCCCTCTCCTTCGTTAAGGCTGCAGGAAAAACAAACGTTTAAATGTTGATAAAATATTTGCGTGAATATATTGCAAAAGAAGTAGTTTTGCTTATTATTGACAACCAATTGCGTTATATTTACGTTATTTACTATACCTGTATTGAGCTACAAGGCTCTCACGCGACACTAAAGATTTCGTATTGTATATTTCTGTTATGTTCATCACATTTTTCCAAATTCGAATCTGAAAAAGTTCCAAATGTCTTTTTTAAAGTTTCTAAAAAATAATTTGAAATTATTATTAGTTTTCTATCGAGCAATAACAATTTCTCTTGGTAAGGTTAAAAAGTTTGATATATACTTCATCAACCAATCCTTTCATTCCATGCTCATTTCCTTGTCGTCCGATAAAGAGGCTGCTTTCAAGCCAATGTTTGGTTACATTTTGTAGCTCCTTTCTTGCAGCCTCTTTTCCATTCAAGTAGATGCTCTGTTGGGAAATTGGACACAGGTCGTCAAGGAGGTCAGGCCAATTAATCCCTTCTTAACCCAAAGAAACGACAATGAAGTGAGAAAATGAGGAGATAATGGGGCGATAGCGAAAGTCAATTACCATCATTCTCATTGAATCATTATAGCTTAGTGCCAAGTGATTCCAGGTACCATAATTATAAACAGATGTTGTTGTTGACAGCGTTTCATTGCCTGAAATTCCCCCATGTAATTGTCCTTTCTTCACAAACAAATATGGACCTGAAGTGGATATAAACAAATGTGATATTAAAACGGCTTATTGCTTGTGTGGAAGTTAATCAGTATTTGTCTTTTCGTGTACGCAAAATTGGCGAGTTTCATCAAAGGCAAATATGAAGATGAAATGCTAAAAGATTCATTTGATTGTGAAAGACAAGAAGGTAAACAAAGCTAAAAGGAAGATTAACTACTTGAGCTGAGATCTTGGAACAAAAGAAACTGGTTTTTTGTCAGAAAGCAAGCTACGAAATTACATGTTTGCACACAGACAAATCTGGAAAACTTTGAGTCGCGTTTTACGTAAACAACTTTTGAATTCTTTCCTGTCGTCTTTATTTCGCTTTATCTAGCGCCGATATCATACACAATGAACATGTTTTTTCTCTTTATTAAAGAAACTCTTCTATTCTTTTCAATAAATGAAACTTGCAATTCGAACAATAAGAAAAGATCAAGGTGTCTTTGATTTCACAATTATAAATTTGTTTAACAATCTGGCTTGTTCAATTGTAGCTATGACGACAAATCTATGAGTCTACGACCAAACTTAAACTTATCATTTGTTGCTGAGACCAAAACTTGACTGCTGAAGTCAAGTTTTGGTGACAAGAAATCGATCGTTGTCGCGCGGTGCAAAGCAAAAGACTATTTTCTTCAGCAGTAAAAATGTCAAACGCAACCAACTCTATCGGTGAGATTCTTTGATTTCTGTCTATATGCAGCTATCCCATATCTGTTGTCAAGGTTATATCCATATAGGTCATCTTCCACAACAAAACAACTGCTTTTCCATTCTCAATTGAGACAAGACTGATGTTTTTCATATTTTAACAACTTCGACCTACACTTGGCTGCATAAAAATCTTTGGGTAATTCAGGGAATTAATTTAAGAAGCAAAAGTTTCCATTGTCTCAAGAATACTGTAAATAAAATGACTCTCACACTTGGCCAGTATTTCAGTCATTCAAGCAATAGAGTTCCCCCCTGTTTGTCCTTGATCGCTGACATAGGTTGTATAGCATTGCTCCTAATAACCGGGGGAAATGTGCATTTGACAAAATATTTTTCGTAACAATATTTTGATGTCTTTCTGCAGGCTCTCGTCCTGCGAGCAGACTGGATGACCCACCGAGTTTGTTCAGCAGTCTCGAGGACATACGCGGGTTCCGCGGGATCAGAGCTACAACAATCCAAGATAATCATGCCTTTTGGAAACGCGTTTTAACCGCGTATGAAACAGAGGTGCGCAGGGACTTCGCGGGTCGCGAGGGACGTCAGCATAATATTCGTGTGAACAGGATCAAAAGCGCGCCAGTCAAATCGGCCAATAGAAGCGGAGGAAAGAAGATTGCGAAGGAAGAGGATCATGGGAAGCTATTACCAAGGAGATGCAACAGTGGTAGGTGGCTTTCTTACCTTCATTAGATAATGAACCAATGATATCATTTCTGTTATCTTCACAAGCAGCTCTGATCTTCAATCCACAGCCAGCCCTGATAATGAAAATTGCCAACCTGATTAATCCACTAACAGATTCATAGCTCTTACAAAACCAGATCTATCTATCTTTATTCCATACCCAAACTTTATGTCATCCATGGCAATATCTCCACAACGGCTAATTGCGCCTCTGATTGCCGTAAAACGAACTTGGATATCTTCATAGTTCTTTATGCTTGGCTACAAAAAAGCGTCAAGTGAATAATTAATAATATCAGAGTCTAATAAACCACAACGGTTCTACTCCTAACCAAATTCCTTTGTGCAGTTCACAAATTTGCAATGCAAATGTATATCGCAATAGCTATATTATTGTCCTAAGTGTAAAGTCAAGAATTAAGCACGAAAGCAGCATTTCTTAACTGCATCGCAAAGTTATTTTGTTAAATATATAATATCAAATGTAATATATATGCATTGCAAAGTTATTTATTCAATACATCTGTATTTATTTAGAACTTGCTTGGAGTAGCATGAACAAAATGAGCGAGAATAGAGCAGTGATGTTACGAAGTCAGCACATTTCACATCTACACGCATTGAATGCATTTTCAGCCATGACGAAAATGCAAGATTACCAACATAACATGAGACACAACAGACCCAGCCACAGTGCAAGATATCCAAGATTTATCACCAAAGAAAAACAAACTATCGATCCAGAATGGGGTGGGTGGATTTTGAAAATTATTAAATGTTTAGGATGCATTGTATAATGAAGTTGTGAGATGAGATAGGCTTTAGTTGTGGTCTTAAATCTTAAATTCATCCTTATTTTGAGCAGTGGTGGATGAATATGACGTGTACATATTCCACAGCAAACGAGATACAAGATGGGTGAAAAATTGGTTGAAAGGCCTTCTGGAAGCAAAACGATACAACGTAAAAATGAAAGCAAATTACGATGATTTGCAGCGGTAAGCCTATCTCTAGAGACAAAACCATATTTTAATTTTAGTTTATTATTCTCTCACAAGTATACAGGTGAAATATCCGAATTCGTTGTTATTTCTAGATATTTCACCGCCGGGATTCAAAGGTCTTCGAGACTAATATTTGTCTTGACACCGGAGTTCATAAAAAGAGATTTCAGTCTACTTGAACAAGTCAAGCCAGGCTCAAATGCATTAGCAATCAGGCTAAAGTCATGTGAAATGCCAGAGGGACTAAATTTCAATAGTTACATTGACTTAAGCTTTATGGATATGACGGATAAAACATTGCAACATGAAATTCTTCCCAAATTGATTTCAACATTGCAATTACCAAAACCAATTTGCTCATGAACAACTGCATGCTCGTATTTTGTACTTTTTATATTTCTTAAAGTATATTTCTTTGTCTAAAATATGTAATCTTTGAGTGCGTAAAAGGAAATTGTGTTTCTTTTGTTCGTAATTCTCACGCTTTTATGAAATACTTTCTTTCTCGTGCAAACTTAATAGTTTTTAACTTTTGAGCCATGAAGCATGGCATATCGACGGAACTTTCTAGTTATTCAGCACAGGAAGATTTTCACAACAGGGCCACTTTCTCCTCGAGTGTAGGCCATTAAATTACTGCACTAAAAGCTTGTTTTACCTGACCAATCGTCACTGGAAGTTTCGAAGATTTATATCAATCAAAAGTGAAAGATTTGGCTGAGTGTAAGGTAGGAAACATTTGTTGTTATTTGTATTCTAAGCACATTTATCGCTTCGTAAAGTTTGATATATTTTGCCTGCATTTGCTGAATATATTCTGACAACATCGTGTGTCCTCTAAATCCATTCCAACTTCGCAAACGCGGCTAAAGCAAAAATTGTTGACCAAAATCGTTCGGCTCTGTGCTCTTCTGTACTGTAACCCTTACCCTTTTATTTGCACACAATCATATCTGCATAAACAATTGAACAACAACAACCAACCTTTAGTAGCACGTTTTTTCTGTGCCATGTGTTGTTCTGATTACCTTTAACCCATAATACTTGGTTCCAGGCTCCTTCAATAGTGCGCACATCAATTTGAAAACTTCCCATCGCGGTCCCAGTCACTGAGCCATCCCACATGTGAAGAAACAGTTCCACTGAGCATGAGCTTGTCGCAGGGAACCAAGGAGTCAGTAAGCGAGCCTACAAAACAGAAGTCGTTTCAGTTCAGTTGTATCTGTGCTTCTGTACTTATCTAAGTAGTAAAATGAGGACCATGGGCATCAAAGAAACTACATAATAGGGTAATAGGTAGACTAAGAAACGATGATAAAACATGAGGTACATACTCGATCTCCGTATGTTGCACCTCGGAAATAATAATCCGAATTAAAGAAAATGAAAAATCCTGATCCGTTGTTTGTCGTGTGATCAAAGCCTGGTCCACTACATGGCGCAGCAGGGGCTAAGTTTGATAGATGCCACTCCAATTCATCTGTTTGGTCTTGTGTAAAAATTCCATAATTAGATCCATGATCACTACCAAAATCAATCTTATCTCCAACTTCACATGTTACATTGCTGAAAAGATAATAGACAGAGAACATATTGTTATAGATGCAGCCAGTTCATGAATGTTTTTGGGACATGATATGTTGCTGTTTCACTTCTAAAATAAAACAACTAACCTTGTTCCATCTATATAGGTCCAAAGATCAATCGTAAATGATGATTTTCCATTGAGAATGTCTCTCCACTTTCCAAAATCAATATAACTATTGTTTCCATTAAATTCCATGGCATAATTCTTCACCTTTTACAAAAATGCGCAAATATAATTCTTTCTGAGTGAATGTACTTTATAGTATTCCCACTAAAAATAGTTTTTTTTTCGATTAGCCAATGAGACGGTTACGTCATCAAATATGGCTACGTTATAAAGGTTGTTTGATTACAAGGTTTCAAACCTGAGATAGCTTTGTTGTCATTGCTGAGAAATAAACATTTTGTTGTGAGAAAACATACACTCCAACACGACCCCCACGCAAGGTTCTGTCAACAATGTTACCAGAATCAGATATAAGGTTCTTTCCCTAAAATTAATAAACAATTTAATCAATTATAATATATTCCAGTGGGCAGATATAGCTAACTCTATTTGAAGTTAAGCTTAGAAAAAATCCTTCAAATTGACAACGTTCTTAGGATTTGAAAGTCTCCTACAAAGATATAACCATTTTTATTGCCTTAGCTTGAATAATCCACTCCACGAGTGTGATAAAAATGATAAAAGAGAATAGCAATGGTTTTCAGTGCTTCAAGGTTTTACTAACTTGATACCAACGAATTCTAATTCGTCCTGAGTCTGGATCATGTATTAAATTCCATTGATATGACACGTCGAATTCCCATTTAGGAGTCTGGTCGTGCCAGAGTAACGTTGATTGGTTGATAGCATTGCCAGTTTCCCATAATGCATCGCGCAAACTCTCGCCTGGACCAGTGGTTGACTGAAATTTCTAAAAATTAGGCCAATGTGTTCGCATATTAAGTTTTGTATGTGCTGCATTCAATTCATGTATGCATTGTATTGTATACTAAGTTATCGTATTCATTTACTATTAAATATCTAAGTTATATATCATTATTGCTAATTATTAATTACCTTCAAGCTAATTCCTTGTCTTCCATATGCTCGAGGGTAAGGCAATGTCGAGCCAGTGATGCTATAGCTTTGCTTTCTTCTCTTCCACGAGCAAACATAGAACTTCCTGGAAAAATAAAAAGGGCACTTTTAAATCACTCAAAAAATGCCATCCCTTCCTCAAAAAACAAAATAACAAATGTATGAACAGTTATGTTGAAAAGAACCTGTTACTTTGAAATCCAAATATTATACCAACATAATCATCATCGGGTCTGGTGCCATTATCTGGACTTCGTATTGATAATGTCCCAGTAAAAATCAAATGCCCAAAATTACTTTTGCCAATAAGTGCACCTGGATTTCTAAAAAGAACAACCATGAGTTTTGTTACACGAGGCTTCGCCTGTGAAGATCATTGACATGCAACATATTAAAACCATCCATCTTCAAGAGGTGATGAAGAAGAACAATTCCATGATCTTACCCATTAACAGTTTGTAGAATTTCTCTGCCTTGATCAAACAAAAACCACTTGGGAGGTGGCTGGTCGATACCCTTGTCGTCAAAAATAATCTGGTTGAATTTTCTGAAATCTGTTTGGTTTTTGCTCGCATTCAGTGGAAAATCGTCCTGCAACAGCACAAAAGACTCATTACACAACGTTTTTACATTGCTGCACAATAAAAATATCAAAGCATGCTTAGTTTAAAACGGTTTGCGTGCATGGATTGCAAGTAGTGAATAACTTAAAGTATCCATCATGAGAGCCTAAAGTCGAGAAATCAAAAATCGAAATTGATTGAAATTTGGCTCACAAATGATCAAAACATACTATTTAGGGCCTTCTGATCACGTTGAAACAATTTTCAGCTTTCTAGGACACTTGGTTCAAAAGTTACAAATTTCAAATGCTCGCGACTAGTGAATAACTTTATGTAGCTATCCATCATGAGAGCCTAAAGTCGAGAAATCAAAAATCGAAATTGATTGAAATTTGGCTCACAAATGATCAAAACATACTATTTAGGGCCTTCTGATCACGTCGAAACAATTTTCAGCTTTCTAGGACACTTGGTTCAAAAGTTACAAATTTCGAATGCTCGCGAGTAGTGAATAACTTTATGTATCCATCATGAGAGCCTAAAGTCGAGAAATTAAAAATCGAAATTGATTGAAATTTGGCTCACAAATGATCAAAACATACTATTTAGGGCCTTCTGATCACGTTGGAACAATTTTCAGCTTTCTAGAACCTTTGGTTCAAAAGTTACAAATTTCAAATGCTCGCGACTAGTGAATAACTTTATGTAGCTATCCATCATGAGAGCCTAAAGTCGAGAAATCAAAAATCGAAATTGATTGAAATTTGGCTCACAAATGATCAAAACATACTATTTAGGGCCTTCTGATCACGTTAAAACAATTTTCAGCTTTCTAGAACACTTGGTTCAAAAGTTAAAAATTTCAAATGCTCACGACTAGTGAATAACTTTATGTATCCAGCATGAAAGCCCTAAGTCGAGAAATCAAAAATCGAACTTTCCAAAATAAGATACAAACCTTGCTATTTGGAACACCGTCCCCATCATCATCATCTTCACACGCATCGCCAATTTTGTTTTTGTTTACATCAGTCTGTTAAATAAAAAGACAATTAAATCAGTTTCATTCTGACGGAAAGAGAAATAACAAAATGAAAACAATTAAATAGTTTACGTACCTGATTTGGATTATGAACAAGAGGACAATTATCAATAATGTTCGGAACTCCATCATTGTCTTTATCACTGTCACAAACATCACCAATCCCGTCTTTATCATTGTCAGTCTGAAAAATTGATTTAAAGCTATTCTAATTTTATCTAGCAAAGCTTAACATAATATCCAGGCTCCAATTCTGAAAATTTATGTGGTAATAAAGAGGGGTTCAAGCACAACCAGGATTAAATGGTTTCAAAGGTTGGGGTTTACGTTTGCTTGCAACTAGTGAAGTAGTTTATCCATCCACAATGAAAGCCAAAATTCGAAAATTCAAAATTGATTGAAATTTGGGTCACAAATAGCAAACTACAATATATTTCAAAACTTTGATGCTCGACACGATTTGCCCATGGAAGATCTGTGGAAAAAAGCGTTGCAATAAAATAAGAGTATTGATAGAGAGTATTTCATATACCTGGTCTCCATTTGGTATCAGAATGCAATTATCAGCATCATCCGTAATACCATCGGAATCAGAATCAACATGAATCTCACACGCATCTCCAATCAGATTATCATTAGCGTCAGTCTGTAATCGGTTGACCATCATAGGACAGTTGTCACATGCATCACCAACAGTATCATTATCCTTGTCTCGCTGGTCCGAGTTATACACCAGCGGACAATTATCAAGTGTATTATTCACACCATCGCCATCTGCGTCCATTTCGCATGCATCTCCAATGCCGTTAGAATTGGTATCACGTTGGTCCGTATTGTTTATGTTCCGGCAATTATCACATGCATCACCAATACCATCCAAGTCTGTGTCATTCTGATTGGGATTATAAACAAGCGGACAGTTGTCAAGTTTGTCTGTTATTCCATCATTATCATCATCATCATCGCACGCGTCACCTGCAAATAATTAACATAATTAATATAACTAACATAATTAACAAGAGTTGGAAAAAGCGGCATAATATCGTGAGCAAAATAGAATGGGGAAAAAAGCTAAGGAAAGTGCAAAGACCCGGGGGCAATCAAAACCAAGGCAAGGCAAGTCAAGTTAAAGCAGACAACAGCATAGTCAAGCGTCGTTGAACAAAGCCAAGCCAAGTCAAGCAAAGTTAAGCCAAGTTAAGCTAAGTCAAGCGACGTTGAGCAAAGCCAAGCCAAGTCAAGCTTTCAGCTCACCAGTGCCATCATTATCAAGATCTTCCTGTCCACTATTCGGAGTAGAGACGCAATTATCCTTCTGACAAGATTTCGATGCGCAACTAAGTCTGTTATCTGGCACTCCATCTGAATCTGTGTCGTTAGCACAATGCCACCCGTCACCAGCATATCCAATTTGACACGTGCAGCTAAACATACCAGGTGTGCCAGCGATGCAGTCAGCCAACGAGCTGCAATTGTGCAGACCAGCTGCGCATGCGTCTGTTACGATGCATCCTACAGCCATTTAGGAGAAATGATATTGCGTTATAATGATTGACAAAAGTTCTGATATTATGCGAGGGACAGGAGAGCTATACACAATACACAACAAGAATAGTAGTAGCTAACTCGCAAAACAACCTGTCCACCCTGTGCTCCATTTATTGCCAAACAAGCAAGTGGTTATTGGATTGAGCGACTGGTAACCCTGCTGTCTGCAGTTCAAGTTGCAAATACTTCCAACTTGCAAACCCTTTGTACAGACCCAAGACTGAGATGTCGCGTTTGAAAGATTCTGTAAATAATCAAAATGAACTATTCTTTAAATAATCAAAATGAAGTATACTCATGTCGTTGCTGTTCAAAGAAATGCAAATGTTGAAGTGGTCTGTTAGTGAATAAAAGAACGTTTATGATGCATTCTTGCATTCGTTTTACTACGTACCGGTTTGCTAGAACAAGACTTCGGCTGGCATTGGCCTTTTGCTCCAGACCAAGTAAGACTGCCATTAACATTGGTACAGTTGTGTCTTCCTGTAGATGGTACAAGGCTGTAGCCAATATCACAACTGACTGAACACTCGTTTCCAATATTCTGACCAACGCAATTCAGAACGCCATTGCTGACGACGTACATCAGATATGAGCATTGTAGAGCTTGATACGAAGTAAGCAAAATCAAATTAATGACAAAAATGCAATACGTATACTGTATACTGCCAAAGGCCGATAGTGTATAGACCATGGTCTGTCTGTGTTACTTTATTGTCGGGTCTTGGTATTGTTAAAAACTCTTCAAATTTAGGAATGATTGGGGATATTTTGCAATAAAACGACATCTTATAGATCCATATCATTTCGTAGGTTGACACGTAGGTTTTAACCCGCTTTACCAAATAGATAATATGTAATGCATGCATGCATATGTATCTTACGTGGCTGTCTCGTTGTTGTTGTTGCCTTCTTGGTGGAAGTCGTCATAAAAACGGTCGAATTCGTCATGACAGTTGAGGAAGTAGTTGTATTTGTTGTCAACACTTTTGTTGGCTTGGGTTTGTTCGAAACTTGTTTCTCGGGCACCAAAACTGAAATTGCAAACTCCAAATTAAGATAAGCAGATATTTTACTTGTGAGTATGCGAAGTAAAACGACACATTTTGATTAAGATGAGTTTGAGAAGAGAATAACAGCTGTTCATACCCAGTGGCAAAACAATTGAAAGTAATATGATAACCAAAGCAACTGTAGCAATAAGAGATATCTTCACTATCCTCTTCCGTATGAGGCTGTCTCTTTTTATCGTTTTTTCGTCAAGCTCATTGCCATTACCGTCAGGCTCTCTTATTTCAAATGTCGCCGTATGTGCAGACTGGAATAGGAGAGAATTCTTCGAAAGGGACGAAAGTAGTTTCAAAAGAGGCTCTTGCAAAGATATAGCTCTCTTAAAAGAGGTCACACACCTCTAAAGAAGGCACAATTACAAGAGGTATCACTTTGGTACAAAGATCAAATATATCTGAGACAAACAAAACAAAATGTGAAACAAAAATACAAAAATATAAACAACTGTTTGCAACTTGCCTCATTTTTATTTACATCATCGACTGGTGTAATTTTGTTCTTTTTAGTTCCATTGAACAGGCTTACTGGTTTGTTTGACACGAGGGGTTCATCTGCTTTTGTCTCCATGGATGTACTTCAAGTTTAATCTGTTTCGAGTGGATAAAAAGCAAGAAACAGTTGAATATCGTATCGTATACCTTTCATGCAATGCAACTTGCAAGGCAGTGCTCGAAGGCAGCAATGCTGAATCGAATTAATTACAATGACTTAATCTCGAGTTCTTTGCACATGAACCTGATCAAACAAACAATTAATTGCCCACATTCGAAGGAATCAAATATTAATCAAACTATCAATACATGAAGATTAATGTCAACAAATAAACACTGTTAAAGTTAACGGCTGGGCTTGCATTGGTTGACAGACTGCATTTCAGATACTACCACAAGCACGGAAGTATCATTTTCACTCTATCAAGTATTGTTAATCTCAAATGAATGTACATGCAAGCCTTCTCAACCTACAAAATAAAATACAACGATTTGTGTTTTGTCGAATCCAAGCCTTACTCACAGAAGCAAACTTCAAAATTGAGGCTTACTCGCTAAAGCAAGCTTCAAAATAATTTATTATTCTTCTCAATAACCAAGAATTCAAATCTGCGTCTTGCTTTTATTAACTCATACTGTGTTACTTGCTGAGACTTGTACAAGTGAAACGCAGTGGCTGAATTTTGATTTCTCAGCACCTTGGAGCAATGTTTATATGTAATTTGCGGACCACGTAGTGTGCCACTCCAACCACTGGTAACATGAGAGAGCTCTCATAGTCTAAACTTTGAATTATCTTATCCGTTATATTGATAGTCTTGAGAAGTTCAAAATTGCTCCAAAGGATGAAGCAAGCATCAAAGTAAATTTGATCAAACAATAACGTTGGCACACAAACCTGCGTTCCTACACTCTTTTTGGTTCGCATTCCATTATTCCACGTTACATTGGTCCGTCGTTTGCGGCCCTCTTGAGAAACCTGCATCGTTGATTTCCTTTGAAGAATGCTTGGGCTACAAATGGTAACGTGTTAATCCACTACACATCATCCGAAGATTGTTTCGATTGAAATTTGAGCCAATTCTCAACAAGCATGAAGCTATATTGACAGCAAAGCAAAATAAATGCAATTTGAAAAGCATCAGCACATACCTTTCTCCAAATAGATGACCAAGCAACCTCTCTTGCAGTGTACAACGGAAGAGAGGTTGCAGTTGCAAAGGCACTGCAGATCAGCAGATGATAAACAAAGAATGGAAGAATACTGTTAAACCAATGTTACGGTTAATTCATATATAATTAGATGGTTAATTTTATATATTAAAACAACAACGACAACGAAAAAATATAAAAACAATGCAGTTACACATGAAAAAGGCATCAAATCAAATAGATATTTCAAAAACCCTCAATAATAATACTCAAGTATGCAAATATTTGGTGCACATATTTACACAAAAAACTATAATGGTAATTATAATGAACTTACGTAGTGTTCATTTTCGTGTTCATGTGATATTTCAAACTGAGTTTAAAAGTGTTTAAAAACGTTGATTTAGCGAAATAACTTAGAAAATGCTGGGCATTTGTTTCGTTCATAATTATATAAATCAGGATTCATCTGTTGTTAGCATTTCAAAACATTCCAGACCAGTCAGAGGTTGTCGCTTTGAAAGTTGCCTTTTTCTTTCCTCGTCGACCTTCGCTTTCTTCGGTTGGAATGCTTCCTGGCTACTTGTCACACCACTTCTTTTCAACGTATTACCACCATATTGCAATTTATGAACTTTAACCTTCGATAGTTCCACTCTAAGTTCTGCTACATTAATGTTGACCCGTGGTGAGTCACCTTTAGGCCTTGTTACGTCACCTTTAACCTGTGCGAATCCACTTTTGACAATCACTCCCTTTGCTACGTCAACTTTAACCTTTGCTGCATCATCCTTAACTTTTGTTGCATCACATTTGAACTTTGATACATCACCTTTGACCTGTACCACTCCACTTTTGACAATCGCTCCTTTTGCTACCTCAACCTTTCCTGCATCACCCTTAACCTTTGTTGCATCACATTTGACCTTCGCTACGTCACCTTTGACCTGTACCACTCCACTTTTGACAATCGCTCCTTTTGCTACCTCAACCTTTGCTGCATCATTTTTAACTTTTGTTGCATCAAGCTTGACCTTTGCTACGTCATTTTTGGCCTTTGCTACATCACTTTTGACCTCAGTTACGACACCTTTGATTTGAACTTGCCCTTTTACAGGAGAAAAGCCATTACAAGTATTAATAGCTTCAATTTCGACCTGCAAAGTGCTCCTCGGGGCTTGCAATTTCCCAACAATCCTTGCATCCTTCGTACTTGTGTTAACACAACTTCGTAAATAAAAATTATTATTGTCTCTCGGTGATTTCACGTCGGATTGTGCTTTCACCGGAATAGGATTGTTTTTTAGTTTCTTCTTTGATGAAGCGTTCTTCACTTCTGGCTTCTTTTCTTTTTTATCAACAGGATAAGGAACACATCGTCTGCAAGCTCTGATCACGGATATACCGTCCTTAAACAACCCTTCTATCATAGCCGGCGCGTTGTTCTTTCGCCAGACACTGTACGACTTCACAGTATGCTTCCCACAGAATGGACAAATCAATCCAGGTAACGTTTGACCGCTTTCTGATGTCGCCTTTAAGCCAATCAGATGCGCTGCAAAAAATCACGTGGTTAAATCAGCCTGCGATCCTGGAGCCAGCGGTAGAAGTGAAAAGAATATGCGCTAACACAGGGAGAAGCATCTTTACAATAAGCACATATCACGGTGACTGGTTTAGCAGTAAACAACTGCGTGACAATAACAATAATAAAATAATGTAATGATGTAATAAAACATATCGTTTACCTGGGTCAAGCTTTCCATTTTTATCTCTCAACTTCTTCATTTCTTCTTCAGCTTTGTGAATTGGTATCGTCGCTAATTTCGACTCAACATTTCGCGAACCATCTCGGTTATATTCAACAACTTTTTTCAAAACATTCTTTGTATTTATCTGTTCAACCTTTTCCACTCTTGAAACATTTCTCTTTGTATTATTATGACCATGCATTGTTGAAATATTCAAAGATTTAACATTATTATTATTATTATTACTTGTGTTATTTTTCTTCGCTTGATTAATTCCTGTCGTTGTTTTGATTTCAATTTCTTTCTGTATACATGGTGCATAATCGTGGTCCTTTCGTATTTGTCTCAAAACTTCGCTCAACTTCATCGCATTCTTTTGTTTTTCACGCTCAGTTTCCTTCGTGATAGCTAACTCGCTACCAGCCTCGCTATCACTAACATTACTTTCTGACAACGAGGTTTCCCGCCCATTCCAATCGAATAAGCTTCCGCCATCGCATTTCTCGCTAAACTCGCTGCCATTTCGCACAAGAACGGTTGCCAATGGCAGCAATGTCGTGGCATCCTGTCCACTATCATTCGGAACATTTCTCTTATTCTCTTCAAACCGTCGTCTCACAAAGTCCCGTTGTATAAAATGCCAGCCAAAACAAGCTCGTTTATCCGTAATACCCAACGAACTTCGCTCGAAATAAGGACTCTCACACGAACCAGTCTCAGCTTTATCATCGTCCGCTATTTCATCCGTATTGAACCAGCAACTGCGACAGAACTTGAGAAGTTCGTTGTTAGAATGAGCATGCTTCTTCAAATGTTCAGGAGCCATCGATGAGTACACGTGTCTGAATTGCTTGAACGAACGATGTTGACACGCGGAACAAGACACATAATTACGACCACATCTTCCACTCTCATCTTGCAACAAATAGGCCGCTAAAATCAACAAGAATAAACAATTACTCCTACTACCGCCCACCTTTATGTAACCATGTGCACAATGATAGTTGATAAGAAAATATTATACCCATTGCGCAGGAGAAAATACAGGAGTGACATGAATTAGACAATTTTGATCAACAGGTGCAATTAAAAATGCCATAGATCATAAAATGGTTCATAAAATGGATTCATCACCATGTCATGATGAGGCTAAAAATTCAAGATAACTACCTTTTTGTGTCATTTTAGCAAGGGAGTGTTGATCAATCTAAAGAAAGTCATGGACCTGAGTGGGTGAATAAAAATGGGGTGTGGAGGGGGTATGGCATGGATATGTCTCTTATTCACCTCTAGGCCTCTTTGTTGGCTCTTTTGGGTGCACAGTGACAATTTCTTCCAGTTTGTCACCTTTCAAAAATGGAGATACAAAACCATCATCTTTCTCCATCTGAAAAATAATGTATTAGTTCAATTAAATTTATTTCTTTGGCTTGTCAGAAACAAGGGACAGAAAGGTGGGAGGAACCCAGCAGATTAAAAGCTCTGTATAAGTGTTCTAATTGTCACGCATGCATAATAGATTTATTGCATTTATTATTATTTCACCAACAGCCAGCAATTTCCATGAAATTACAGACCACAGAGTGTTTGTGGTTGCAAAGTCAAACAAGGAATGGAAACATCACAGATAAACATCGTAGGGTAATGTTACTACATTTATGTATGGGTATAGCATAATAATAGATATTGACCAGAACTAAACTTAACAGGTTTTGGATACTCCGTGACAGGATTTTGCATGGGGCGTATAGCCAGAAAGGGGGGAGAGAGTGCTCCCAATACACAACGCTGATTGAAACCTGCAGAGCGTGACACCCTGGCTCGCCCTCTCGCTCTGGCTAAATCCGTCCCCGGTTTCAGCAGATTTGAAGGAAGTAAAGATATTGGGTTAACCATTTTCTCGCCTGCGCAAAAGAAAAATTCCATTACCTTTGATTTTTCGCTTTTATTTTTCAGACAGCTTTCTCCCTCAACCCGAATCATCTGTAAAACAATACACTAAAATTAATCGAAAAACCTATAGTAATGCATATATTTTAACTGCGTAATTATATGACTACAGGCGACGTGTATTTTCGGATATTATTTAAAAGACAAAATCGCCTTGGTTGGATTTAGGCCATTAAAATTTGGACCAGTACTAATTCGCAATATATTTTGCCTCCGTATCAGTGAAAAGTTACAAAACAGCATGAAATACTGTGCGCAAATAATAAATGAGTCAATACTTGCCGTTTATGCGTGCGAGTAACCGACTAAAGAACTGAAAACAACGATTAATGCTGAAAACTAACTTCGCGTCGGACATCAAACAGCGCAAAACGCGGCAAATGAAAGCAAGCGTCATTAACTAAGGACAAACGCATGCGCAAACAAGTTTTTTCTCGCGATCGCCACCCAGTTTCGTTCTGTTTTTTCTCGTTTTGTTTTTATGCTAAAATCGATATTTATTATATGCTACAGCAACTCTATAATTTACATGAACAATAGCAGAAAAATGCTGTTTTGTAGTTACAGCAAAGTCCCGATAGCTCGAGCTTTTAAGGGACCTTTAAATTAATTTGAGTTAAAGAATGTTCCCCTAGCAAAACATTCAAAGAGAATGCAAAATGATTCAAGTAATGGCGGGTTGGAGTTATCTGGATTTTACTGTAAATACCCTTTATACGCGCTTGAATGTCGACCCTTGACAACACCTTAGACTCTTGGGTATTGCACTGCCATAAAACCCTGGATCGAGTGCTAAACTCCTTGCTATGGTTTAAATGACTAAAGCCTGGTTTCCAAATAGTCTTTGAGGGTCGTTGAGGTGAGGGTCACTCGAAGGATTAAAATCAACTTTTGACAATGTCTCTGTGTGATTTTTAATCCTTCCAGCGACCTTCAGCGACCCTCAACGACTATTTGGAAACAAGGCCTAAAACACCAGGAAAAGGTCCTTATTACAATATGTTGCCCTGGAGCCATTCATTACGTAATAGTACTTTTCATATAAATACAAGCACAGTATTAATTTGCGGAAGTCTCCCCAGGGTATAATATCAGTCCCCGCAATGGAGGGGGACAATGACTGAAAACAATTTGTTAAAGGTGGGAGGACGTTCGGTCTTATTTGTCTGTGAATTGTATTATGGGATATGCAATTTTACATGCCGCATGAAAGGGATAAAAATAAAAGGAGTTGTCTGTCGTGTTGAAGAAAATTGGATATTTGTCATCTACACAGCTAAATCTATGCTTCATACACAGACTTATTAATATTGGCATTATTTCTATTATACTTTTGCTTTAGCTTGGACAGTTTCAACATGGCAGATGAGCTTTCGTATTTACAAGAACTGTTGTTGGAAAAAGACAATCTGGATCCGTCCTTTGTTCATGCTCAAAGGCTCCTCTTGCGTGGTATGTTGTTGACCATTCTGTATTACTTGTTTTTATAATTATCCCTTAAATTGGATCTGGGGTGCCGTATCTCCTGTCAAAGGTTCCCCATGTTTATATTAGGCTATGCTGCTTGCAAAAACAGTTATGTATGCACAATTACACTTATTACATTAAAGAATTGATTAATTTCCGTCCTAAATGTGAATATCAGCAGGCCAGGCAAGAGGGAAAGTTCGCAAAATCGACGTATCAAATATTTACTTGTATAAATTACAATCTGTACATCAATTAGAAAAATATCAATTAGTAATTAAATTCAGAAATATTTATCAGCTGATCATTTAAAAGTTTTATTATTTAAGCAGTAAATACAATTTTTTAACGACGGGTCATAACATTCTACAAATACTCTTGCGACCTGTTGTCATCCAGAACCTGTATTCTATCTCGCAATTCAGAGTTTGAATTTTAAATCAAAGCAATACACAAGCCTATTTAAAAATTTATCAATCATTTTCATTAAATATTGAAGTACATTGATTATTAAGGAATTGTGAATTGTAAACCATCAAGGGGACATTTTCCATGGCCACATGAGGTGATTTAATTTAGCCTGAGAAAGCATCTCCTCAAGCTTGGCACATCGCAACTTATACCACATACACCTGTGCTAAAGATTTGAAAATCTGTTGGATTATTTAATTCCATGACCTAATATATCATCAGTTAGTTGCATACAGATCAATTTAATATTATTAAATTTTCATGTAATATCTAAGAAGCATTTTAGAATAATTTTGTTTAAATTGCCTTGGGCCAATTAACCACATAACTATGCATGATACCGTGGATATAGTTAGTGAAGCCAGCGAACCACTTGTAGGAAAGATAACACTTAAAATCAGATATGAGCTTAAATTGATCCCTAATAAAAGTAAGAATCCTGTCTAATAAGGCTGACTGCTTCGTAAATCTCTCCTCATATGGGAAAGTATTACACATGTTTTTCATAAAAACAAAATAATTGCCTTTGGGAATGTTAAGCTGGGAAAGCTGCTTTAGGAGATATTTTGTATCAGGATGATCAAGAGAATACTGATGTGGCTTATCCTCAGAGGTCTTAAGATTATCTTTGGCCCAAAACGATATGTCTCCCAAACCTTCTCCTAGTTTCACAATGTCCAAATTGCCTTAGCTTGAATTAACTATTGGTTTTAAATTTTTTGTCTGCCACAAGACCTTTCATTTGAGCTTTCTTAATATTCAAGCATCACATTACATCTAAAAATAAGGCAACTTTGACTTATATTGGAATATGTCTTGTTGTGCATATTACTGAGACTCAACATATTTTGCAACACATTGCAAGAACTCCCTGTTTGTGGTTTGAGAAAACTCAGCCTGTTCAGCTGGTAAAATATACAACTTCACATGTCACCAAATTCTTGAGGAAATTGTCTCTAACTGGTTTATTACCTGTCTTTGTTGTATTGTAATATTGTCAAAATATTGCAAGTTTTTGTCAACATGTTCATGCAGCTGTAAATTTGTTATAAGCCAACTGTCTATGTTAAGCATTGTTTTTCTGCTTCAGAAATAAAAAATGTTCAAGAAATGGACTCAAATGAAGAATCGGGTAAAGATATTTCCCGTTTGAGTGATTATAATGGAAAACCAACATCACCAATGCATGCGTCAGAACCCCCAAACTCGGCACAACCCCAAGATGGTGAAATGCCAAAAGATCAAGTGGGACTAGGTTGTCCAAGAACCTTCAAAAGACCAGGCGAATATGTCTCTGAAGAAGTAGTGAAATTGTCTGAGAAAGTTATTGTTCCAGTGAAAGAATTTCCAAAAGTAAGTCTCTTGAATTGCATGTGCTTTTTGAGTTGCTTTCATGTAGCTATTTGGAAATTTGAGATTCGCTGTGGTCTGTTGTGAGCTGGGATATTCTTGAGGTAAATGGGTGTTGTCTTTTCTCATACTGTTTTAGTTCAATTATGTTGGAAAACTTCTTGGACCCCGAGGCAATACCTTGAAGCGACTTCAAGCTCAAACTGGAACAAAAATGTCTGTCTTAGGAAGAGGATCAATGCGAGATAAAGAAAAGGTGGGATTAAAAAATTATATTGTTTTAATTAATGCCATATTTCATAACACATAACTATTTCATATTATTTTAAGAAGTGATTTTTACATTACCAAAATTCAGCCCACCCACTACATCCCCCTTTGTTTTATTTCTTCGCGTAATTTAACTCTGAATAATGTTTACATATGAAACAATCAACTTATTATCCTTTTAAGCAACATCGTTGTAATTTAAATTACAAAATTTATGTATATATTTATATTAAATATTGGTAATTTGATGTGTAATATCGTTGGCTGTTTTTCTCTTTAGGAAGATGAGCTCCGAGCCAGTGAAGATCCAAAGTTTTCCCATTTATCTGAGCCCCTGCACGTGTTGATTGAAGTTGAAGGAGTTCAGTCTGATGCTCATCTTCGTCTTGCTGGAGCTCTGTCAGAGATAAAAAAATATATGACACCTGTAATTATTTCTGCGTTTTTATATTCCTTATTACTTCTTACCTTGTTTCCTTCTTTTTACCCACTTTCAAAAAGCACACGTGATCCTATTTACTCCGCATACAATGCAATTTTGACATGAAAAACTTTGAAGGCATTTTAGAATGTTTGTCATATCAAAAGCGAGCGTTAAAACGAGAACTGAACTAAATCGTCAAATTCAGAGCACCAAGTACTGGGTTAGGGTTAGATTTTGGACTTTTTTAAACCATTGGGATTTGATTGTAATTCGGTGATTCAATTTTGGTTTCCTTGTGATTTCATTATGATTCCACTCTGATTCCACTCTGATTCCACTGTGCTTCCACTATGATTCCACTGTGGTTCCACTATGATTCCACTGTGACTCCACTATGGTTCCACTTTGGTCCATTATGATTCCACTGTGCTTCCATTATGATTCCATTATGATTGCATTATGATGATACTTCTCGAGGCGTTAAATCACCAGGTTGATCAGTTTGCGGGTTGCCAGGAATTATCCTCAACTATATTCGTTAATCTTTCCTTTTATTGAAATTGTATCAACGCATTCCACGCCACCGCCACAACTTACATATTTAGAAAATTGTAATTGAATTACAATGTCATATTTGCTCAAGATTACTTGAGCTGGAGCTTGTGGCAAATAGTCAGAACCAATAAGAGATGAGGAGAGCCAACTGTCATTGTTACTATTTACTCTCGTATTGTATTACTTATTTTTTGCTTTTAAGATTTTTAATTGATTTTTTTTTAAAGGAGAATGACGATATTCGAGCGCAGCAAATGCAAGAGATGGCCTATTTACAAAGTCTGGAAAACCCCGAAGTCATTGGACCCCCACTGCACGCACAGATTTCACCACTGTCGCAAATTCCAATAACTGTACAATCTGTACCGCGTGGACGCGCGAGACAAATTCTAAGGGGTTCACCCATGACCATAACAAGAGGGGGAAGAGGGATGAGGGGTGGAAAACCAGTTGCAGGTATGCGTATGTTTCATTCAATGTCTCTGCGGAGGAGTGCTTATCACATGTTAAAGTCATTCAATCACGCTGCTGTGAAACAGGGTGTGGATGTTAATCTTTCGTTAAGAGCTGTTGCAACTTGATAGTTGAGAATTGCGAATGTAAGATGGTGAAGTGACCTGGTAGACTGTAAAGATTAAAATGTGATAAGCCATACTGATCTTTCTTAAAATAAATCTCTGTTATTAAGTAGCGGTGTGAGAAATCGCGAATGAATTTATTGATCATTTCAATTTTTAGTTGCAAGAATGTCTGTCCGTCAAGAGGTTTGGCCCGAACTGTTGTCACACATCGCACGGTTGTTGCCCCAAGGCATGCGACTGCAGCAGCGAATCACGTGAGTTGATTCTCCCTTCTCCACCCCCCACCCCGCTCCCCGCTCCCCCACTGTCTCAGGTCGATGTTTGCTTCATTTGCTTCTTTCTGTTGTTGCAACTTCGGATGTGAGTCATGCTGGCGTGACTTTGCATTACATCTTGTCTGCATTCTATCTCTCTCTGCACTACACACTAAGTAGCCTGCATTTCTCTTAGAGAAACAATATGCTTAATTTAAATTCTCATGTGATGTTTCATCTACCGCAATCTTTTATCTTTCCAGCAGTACGACAGTTACGATGCAACCTATGACCCTGCTTACGAAACCGCATATGGCGATAGTGGAGCGTAAGTCTACTAATATTAGCTACTAATTGAAATTGACCTTTGGTCTTTGCTTGGTGTCCTTTAACCTTTGCTGTGTGATCCCCTTTATATCATTTGTACACATAGCAAAGAGTACTGTACTCACAAGGAAAACATAAGCTTAACAAATTGTGCATCCTGCCTATTGTTCAAAGACAATAGGCCGGATGCACAATTTCGTTTCTTCTATTGTATTGAGAGGAAATGTTAGCCGAATAGCATGCGGGCTTTTATTGTATCTTTTATTTTTGTTTTACAGGGAAGTTTTCTATGATTATTCTGGTGGCGAGACATACGAGTATGGTAAGTGGTGATTTTCACACCTTCTTTTTATTGATCGTCTATGTTTAACACGATAGCTGCTCTGAATGGATTTTTGGGCCATTTTCCAAGGACAAGGTAAGTTTCTTTCCAGCCTCACCAGGCCCAATCTCGGTATGAAACGGTCAGCCTCATTCGCAGAGGTTTTTTCGATGATTTGTGTTCCTTCCTCATTGAAGTGAATGAAAGAGATATTTCTCCCCGGGGGCGTTTGATTGAAGGATATTTTTGAAATTGAAAAGAAACGTTTCTCAACTACCTTGCAGTTTATATATTCAAATTTAATTTAAAGGGATCAAATCTTTTCCGAATTCCATGTTTACCTTGCTCATGTTTTGTTGCTATAAATTATCACTGCTTATAAGGATATGTGTAAAGGATTTTAACTTTAAAAAACCTCTTAATACAACAATAACATTTATTGAAACGAACTAGTGAAACTATATAACATCGATTTCATCCATACTCAACTTGGTCTAAGATTTTAATATGTTATGAAATACTATTAAATCCAAAATGCATTTTAATACTGTGAAATCGTTTGGAAAATCGAATTTAAATGATATGATAATACTAACCATTTCAAAATTGCCTTTGGTTTTATCTAAAGCTGATTATAACTTATATATCATGCGTCTTTTCAAATTAAGTTTTTGAATTTTATTAAGAATGGTTCACTGAGTTTGTACTCGCTTAAACGGAGGTTAAAATCCTTAACTCATATTCCTTGTAAATGTTGTTAGAAATGATTTGATAAGATCTAAGATTGTCCTCCAATCGTTACTTTCATCTTATTACTTAATAACATTTTAATGATTCTTAAACATATTAGAATCTTAATCAGTTTACTGCCGTCACAAATCATGTTTAAATTGGAAAAATAGGTAAGTGAATGTGTGTTTTATAATTATTCAATCTAATTAAATATTAACCTTTTATTTTCTCAATTTGCTAGCGCCCACAAGCAGTGCAAATTTCCAGCAATCTTCTACTCCATATAAAGCCCAACCTGTGCGACATTTGAAGCGATCGTTCAGGGAAGCCGCATATCCATATTAAAAGCAAGCTCCTTTAACAGCAACAACAACCTTTAAATCCACGGACGAACGATAATTTAATTAATCAGTTGATTAGGTTTATATTGTAAAATTGAGTGCTAAATGTAGTTGCTAAACTATCAATTCTTCATCTCTGATATAAAACCACAGGACACACAAGAGAAGTAAGTTCCCCCAAATAAAAGCAAATAAATATAACATCACAAAAAAGGTTGATGAAATATTTTTGACCATGCTTTTCATATCCTTTTGCTTGGCTTAATTTAATTTCTAAAGCAAAGTTAAAAATAACTTCATAAATTAGCATGATAAACAGCATATATTCTAATCAATAATTTTCAATGTTAATTCTAAACATAGACGTGTTATAATTTTACTTTTAACATAGGTTTATCATAAACATATTCTGACTGAGCTATCATCTAGGTCCATTTAAACAGGATTTATTTTCTTATTTTTTGTACCTTAAAATAGGATATTTGCTTTCAAATTGTTTAATTTTGAACAGAAAATAAACCGCTTCAACTTAAGATTTGTTACATTAGCTTCAAATTATTGTTGTGATATTCACAAAAGTAAATTTAAATTATGTTATAAACTTTGTTTTAAGCTCGCCTCGTTTGCGTGTGGTGCCTCGTTTGCGTGTGTTGCCTCGTAGTAGGCAATGTTGCATGCAGCAATTTTTCATCACGCATAGCGAAGGCAGTTTCCATGTCGCATTGTGTTATGTTCATAGTCGATGCTAATATTAAACTTTTCTGTAAGATGCGATGGAACACAAATGATACATAAACGTGTAAAAACGATTGATTGTCGTTATGCTTTAATGTTCAATCTCTTAAACTATGTTACTGCATGATACAGAATAAAATACTAATGACTGTTAAAGTTTAAATGCAGGCTACATGGTTATCAATCCTACAATAAAACATTATTACTATTCAGGGGCTTGAAACGTAACCAGAATATCAACATTAAGAGGTAAACAATTTTATCACTTTCCACATTATCATTATAATGATAATAGCACGTGGCATAAGGATATGAAAAGTTTAATTAAAAAGTATTGAGCAACCAATAAAACAAAGTTATGATCATGTAAAATTTATTCCTTTCCCAAGGTGTAAAAGATGCATACTTTGACCACACCTACATTAGCCTCTGCATTCTTTGAAACTTTGTTATTATTTTTATTTTGACCTGTTAATTCTTGGAACAATTTTGTATACCTTTTCTACCATGTTCACAGTTTCATACCTTGCTATTTTTCGTGTTTATAAGTAGCTTTTGTAATTGCAAATATTTTTCTAAATTTCCAGCAGGTTTGTGTGTGCTTTATCAATTGTTTCTATTATAATTCAATTTACCAGCAAACAATATTTTACACACCGTGTAATCAAAATGTTTATCACTGCATTCCAAAAACAAGGACTCTGCATTTGTGTCTATTTTATGAAATTTCAACTTGCTGCTGATTGGCAAATCGCTTGCATCATCACGAGGCTGGCACGATCCCACAATGCTCTCGGTCACCGACCTGTATGAAAATAACTGGCAAACTCAAAATGCTATTTCTTTAACATGATAACTAACCCTGTGTTTCAAGGTGTCAAATACCAAAAAGATCTGGTCCTACATGTTTTTTTTCAATAGCCAATGAAACCTTTGTTTGTTACATGTAACAATAGACAGTTGGTTGGATCACCGCATTATTTTCTAAACAGGCTGGTGTTTGTGCTTGTGACCACTCTAATTATTATCTTTGCTCTCCATCGCACAAGGGATGAAGTCTTTCTGAGTAATATATTTTTTGATTTTAATAGCTGTTTCTCGACTGGCGTGTAATCTCAAATCTTTTATGATTTGCCACTGAATATGAAATCACCAATTGGTATTGGTCTGGTAAGATATACAGTCATCATATATATACGATGAATTTCGATATAATATCACTGTATATACCAAAGTTGATAATCATAATAGCGTTAACTATAACGTGTTTTTATGAGAATGCTGTATACTCGATTCGTCAAAGAGTTGAGAAAGTTTTATGCTGGATTTTCTCAGCCTGGGAAAGTTGAGGAAATACTCGAAATTTCAAGGAGAAATTGCCTTGAAAGCACGAAGTTTTATGGCTATAATATATCATTCGTGAACATATAATGTTAACGAATTCTTATAAAGAGCGTGTATTACAATAATTATTATAATTTATTGTAGTTTATAATAATGATAACATTTAACTATATATATTTATGCGTTTTCGTCCAGGTCCTTACCCTCATCTTGTCGATTCTGGGTTTTCTGGACGCACAGAGGAGCGTAGCAAGTAAAGCATCATCGAAGCCTGTTCATTTTATTGGAAGCTTGGACGCCAGGGGCAAAGTTGCCAATGAGGGTGATGAAAAACATGGCGAAGTGGATCGCAATAAAGGATCAACTCTAGATACGGATAACACGCATAAGATTGTGAGAAATAAAGGCAAGCCACCCAAGGAGATGCAACAATCAACAATCAGTAAAACTGGTCGTTTGGTAAATCGGTTTCATTGGATGATACAAGTCCGTGATCTTAGTTTATTAAGCACAAGAGATAGTGATACACCTAATGGTATGATTATGATCACGATTGTTTATTATCATAATATTTTCATTCCCTCCCACCCCACACACGCGCTTTTATTTTTGCTTTCCTTTTTTGCAGCTAAGATGAATGTCACATCAATAGCTGAAGATGTAGTGCAAATCAAAGGCATCAAGGCCGATGCCTTCATTTGTATGAACAGCCAAAGTGGTGAACTATTCGTCAGTGTAAGCATTTTTTAAATTATTTTCAATATTTATTGTCTGACATTTATTGTCATGAGGCTTGAGAAAACACGATCATTTGAGAGAAGTTGCTCTTTTTTCATTGCAGAAAACCACTTCAAAGAACTGTCATTTCAAGGAACATTTAGAGGACAACTTCCATTCATCATATCGTTTGGACATACCGAATTCTGAATGGTATTTAGGAATAAACGAAAAAGGAAAATTTCTAGTTAAAAATTCAGTGAAGCCAGACTTTGCAACGTTATTTACACTTATTTCATAGATGCATTTATTGTGATATAATGAAGATGAGATTTGACCATGAGTGTTAAGATATTTTATTGCGTTCATTTCTTTGCTGTATTTCTGCTATGTTGTTATCTGTGCCCCCCCCCCCAGTTTATATGCTGCCCCTTGGATATTTTTCAAAACGTGGTTGTTGGTTCATTTACGTTGTTGTTGTTGCTGCATAACACTTTGGCGCGACGTTCGTGGAATATTTTTCTGCAACCGTGTTGCATGCAGAAGAAACTTAAACAAGACAAGACTTCTTTATGACAATTAAAAGAAACGATGGATCCAGATATTGATGGTGATATAGAGGAGGAAAGGTATATGTTTTTAGTTAGAATTGTGTTGTTGTTATAAGTTTGGGCAAGTTAAAGTTTGCGAACGTGCCTTTTTAGGCCGTTGTTATTGACATTGTGTATTATGCTCAGGCACGCCTCCTCCTAGAGGATTTGTTGGGGAAGCTTATTTAGTTAGTCGCAATTCACAGCATATTATAGGGTATGAATTGTTAAATTAGATTACTTATGAAGTCTCACTATATTTTTCTTCAGAAGAAAAATTAACCAGGTGAATCAAATTGCAGACATTGCTGGCCTAACCAAGAGAAGTGGAATGGTACAAACGCTGTATTTTTCTGCGAATTTAGGAGATTCAGAATTTAAACTTTTAGAATTGCCTAACGATGTTCTTGAATCCTTGAAAGAAAACGAAAGGTAAGATTTTTGAAGATTTTCTCTTCAAGTATATAGGAAGAATAGAATTATATTAAGGGGGCGGGGCCCCGAGAAATGCCACGCCCCCTTTCGGAAATGCACACGTGGAAGTCTTCCGCCTTATCCAAAACGTAAACTGCTTTTTCTGCATCCGAAAAACCAGCCTTCTTGTTTTCCAGAGTATACTATCATAATTAATTGGTGAATTTAAGAGATGCAACAACATACATCTACATCTACATGTTAATCAGCAAAACCTATAAGGCATCACACTGATTGTATAAGGTTTAAATGTTATATTTACTTTTTTTGAATTTCAGTGTGGTAATTCGAGGAGATGAAAGTGAGGAGGCTGTTCTCTGCACAGAGACAGAAACATTTGAGGTGAAAGCAGCCGACACATCAAATTTATTGACCCTCATACCTGATCTAAAGACTCCCAAGTCTGCAGGTAACGGATAAGTTGTTTTAATTGTATCAGCTACCACCTGTATCTGTTTGTCTTGGCATCTTTCTCTGTGTGATCTTTTATAAGGATTCACTTTTTGAATATTGTCCTTTTAGATTTTGAAAGTGAGCTTGATATCCACAAAATTAATGTGAGTGAATAATTTTGTTGAATTCATGATAAAAGCTTTTTGAAGCTAGAGATTGTCTAATAAGCTGCTTTAATTCTGTTTCATCTCCGTTTATTTCCATCCAGATTGTTCAAAATCTTTTCTCATATTTCGAGCTGAAGAAAATAAGACCCAGGCTACAAAAATTAAAATATCTTCTTGAAAAAACAAAGTATGCAGGACCAGAAAATGAGGATCAACATCTTGGTCAAACAGTAAATGCTTCACTCTATTTCCTTTACCTTTCTTACCAAATTCTTGCATCTGGGTCTTGGTATTACTCTATAGATTTCCATTCCAGCTTATGCTTGAAGATTTGCAAGAACTAGTTCAAGCAAGCAATGAAGAAATCAAAGAAAGCTTAACAAACATTGGAGCATTTGAAATTAAAGGTATTTTGTATTGAAACTGATATAATTTTTGTTGATTTGAATCGCTATTGTTTTTCGCTACGTAAGATACACTCATCTAACTCTTTGAATTCTGTTCACAAGGTTATTGGAGACTGTTGGACATCGCGTACAAGGAAAAAGCATTTGCGCAAATATTGAAACTATTAGACGAGGAAAGTTGGAAGTATTGGGAAATTCCACTGCATACAACGTGTGATATTTTAGAAGAGCTTTATCCGAGGTAGGTACAGTTTCTTTGATTTGTATAAACATGTTCTCTGTGGAATCGTTTTCCCAACAATTAACAAAGCTTTTATCTTCCGTTTTTTTATGTTATGTATATATGTTAGATATTATGCCACTCCTTAAAGGCGTAGCATATTGTTAGGGTTAGGGTTAGACTACCAAACGTTGAAAGAATATTCCAATCCCGCCAACCTAGTAGCCCGCAGCGACATTCCAAAAATGGCCATTTGAAATAGACGGAAAATTGGCAAACAAATAGTCGAAACTTACTAATTAGGGCCTTCTGATCATTTTGAGACAAGTTTCAGCTCTCTAGGACACCTGGTTCAAAAGTTGGTCCCGAGGGCTGGCTGCAACAGGTGATTTACTTTACGTAGCTATACTCCATGAACGCAATTTGCCAAATTGACATTTTGAAATAGACGGAAATTTGGCAAACAAATTATCGAAACCTACTATTAAGAGCCTTCTGATCATTTTAAGACAAGTTTCAGCTCTCTAGGACACTTGGTTCAAAAGTTGGTCCCGAGGGCTGGCTGCAACAGGTGATTTACTTTACGTAGCTATACTCCATGAACGCAATTTGCCAAATTGACATTTTGAAATAGACGGAAACTTGGCAAACAAATTGTGGAAACTTACTAATTAGGGCCTTCTGATCATTTTGAGACAAGTTTCAGCAAAAGTTAAAAATTTCAAATGCTCGCGACTAGTGAATAACTTTATGTATCCATCACGATTTTTTCAAAATAAACAGGCGATTTAATAGATTTAGATTATTTTATTTTCAGAGAAATTATCGAGCATTGCTTAAATTTATATGGCAGTAAAACAGAATCAAATGGTATGTTGTTTCATTAGCGTTTATCATGCATTTTCTTTTATTTAGTATTTGTAGTGCCAGCGACTGGTTTAATGTTGATGTGGATAGCAGAATAAGCGAGTTTATCCTTGTAATTTTACATGTTGATTATTTTATTTGGGTTTGCAGATTCTTCGGAGGTTATTTACAGTTTAAATGAAAATAAAGTGTGTCAGTTCTTTGCCGAGTGCATCTTAAGAGGAGCTGATAAGGTAACAAACTTTTTGTTTTCTTTGTAGTTACGAACCAGTTTTATTGCGTCTTAACTGCAATACATTTCCTCAATCTGCTCTGTTTTTTTACTTTGGCATTCAACTCTACAATTTACTAGTTTTCACAGCATAATTTAAGTGTTTTTTTTTGCTTATAGTTTAATCATCACGAATTCTTCGAGGCATGGAAGCAAAGTGTCCCGGATGGAATGACAACAAAGTCTGAACAACTACAGGTTTTTCAAAGCATTCTCACCCTTTTTACTCACTCCGTATTCAACCCTACTTTGTCTTTTTTTCATTCGATTGTCTTTGTGACTTTTGTAACTTTTCCACGCTTATTTGCTATTGTGATAAATAAATTGTTCATTTGTTTTAGGGCTTGGCACTTGAAGACACAGATTCGCACCCTGCAGTTATTTGGCATTTTCCTGCATCAAACTTACCTGAAGATCCACAAGAAAGGTATGATTACCATAAATTGGAAGTTGTACAACAGGTGTTCCATAGGTGTGAAAATTACACGCTCTTGTAGCTGTTGTCCGCATATTGAAGTAAAGTTGTCTCGGTGATAAAGCATTGTTTTTCAGATGAACCAGTAGGGAAGCATAATTTGTATAAGAAATTACAATCGTGTTTACATATTGTTTCTCGACTGCATATTGTTTTGTTTTGTTTTCAGATTCAATACATTGTTTAAGGTTCGATCAAAATGGACACGGCAAGAAATTGAACCTTACATCAAGTAATTCAACGACAAAGATTTTTTTTATATTTTGACGTTTTGTTGTTAGATTTGAACCCAAGACCTTTGGATAAAAAAAAGTCAGTTATGGTTTAGTTCTCTGTCTAATTTTAGAGATCTGTGCGGCCCAAAGGAATCAATGAATGCTCTTCTACTCAAATTTGCACGTTGTTCCGCAGACGCACTTGGGAACAAGGTCTACAACTCGAAAAGACCAATTCGCTAGAAAACTTTGAATTCCACCATTTGTACCACGATGGCACTAAACCTATCAATATTTAAATACTCTTTAGTCGTTAATTTAAGTTGAGAAATTTGTCTCAGATCTCAGAAACCTATCTTTGAGAATTCTTTGTCTTTGTATGTTTGACTTTTATCACTTTTATTGATCATGTTGTCTGTCTTTCAAACATGTCATTCATGTCATGTGGCCCATTTGTTGACAGATTTCCACGTGATTTGCACAAAAGCAGTCAGGTGACTTATATCACATGACACCAGGACTGTAGAGGCCTATTTCGACTTTATTTCTACAGGGAAAGTTGTTAGTCGAAGTGGTCTTGCCGTCATGAAGGTTCTCTTTGGTATTTTGTTTCTTGCCTTGGCTGTTTCTGCTCGCGGAATCAACAAACAGTACATTCCAACAGATTTTCAGCCATTATCACAAGAAATTATTGATTTTGTAAACACAAGAGGAACAACATGGAAGGCTGGCAAGAATTTTGAAGGAGTTTCAGTTGACTATGTCAAAGGTCTCCTTGGTGCGCTTGAAAACCCAAAAGGACACACTCTTGACGGTAATTATTTATTTATAGTTATTGCTTAAAGTGATGAATTTTCACTAGAGTATTATAAAAATTTTAGAGTGCACATTATATGTGTTGTCAGCCACTGCCACCCATAATCAAATTTCTTCATATTTTTTTCGTTATGCAGTAAAAGAGCCCCTTTTGGGAACTGAGCAACTTCCAGATAGTTTTGACGCAAGAGAGAAATGGCCTAAGTGTCCTTCAATAAAAGAAGTCAGAGACCAAGGATCTTGTGGAAGCTGTTGGGTATGTAGAGAAAACTTTTTAATATATTTGAAAAAATTATACCACCCCTTGAAGTGAAAGTGAAACTGAACTGAATGAATCACAATGCAAAAGATTAATTATGATAACTATTAATTATGATAATTATTAATTATGATAATTATGCTATAGGCATTTGGTGCTGTTGAGGCAATGACTGATCGCATTTGCATTGCATCTAGTGGTGAACATCAATATCACATTTCAGCTGAAGACTTACTCTCCTGCTGCGGTGGTTGTGGCTTTGGGTAAGGAGAACATGAAGCCTGTTATTCTTTAATTTCTCTTTAATTCTCCATCCACCAGACACTAAGCTAACATGTTTGCATTTTACAAAGACATAAATTATTATTGATTATTCTGTTGCAGATGTAATGGTGGTTTCCCTGAATCTGCTTGGTAAGACTATAACATTACTTTCGAAATCATTTGATTTACTTTTTTAAAGTCTTAATTTTCCCACAGTCTGCATCATTGCTTGTTATGATCATTTTCAATTGTTAGGGAGTACTTTAAGAATTCAGGACTCGTGACTGGGGGACAAGCAGGGAGTAAACAAGGCTGTCGTCCCTATTCAATCCCACACTGCGATCACCACGTCACTGGAAAATACCCAAAATGCAAAGGAATTTTACCCACCCCAGAATGTACTCGAAAGTGTGAAGAAAGTAAGACACAATGATTTCACACATTTTTTTTACTGTTTTATTACATTTTCTGTTCATTTAAGAATCTCTGTTATGTTTTCTAGCTTTAGTTGTCATATTTTTACATATGTTATGCTTCTTATTCTAGACTACAATGTTACTTACAAAGCTGACACACATTTTGGTGTATCTGCCTACAGAGTGAGCAGTTCTGTTTCACAAATTCAGGCTGAAATTTACAGCCATGGTCCAGTTGAAGGTGCCTTCTCTGTCTATGCTGACTTTCCTACATACAAATCAGGTGAACAAATTAAATTGATAAAGATGATTATTTAATGGCAAATAAGGCATGAGTAAATTTGTTTTGTGAGAGTTCTAGACTGAAAACGTTTTGTCTTGGTTCAGGTGTCTATCAACATGTCACTGGTGGCTTTCTCGGAGGACATGCTATCAAGATTCTCGGATGGGGAAGTGAAGGTGGAAATCCATATTGGTACGTGGACATCTGTTTGTTCCAGATTCTTGTTGCTTTACGCAATTGTCTAAAAGAAAGGATGCCAATAGATTTATTTAGTTAAAGATGGTTTGACTTGTTTTACAGGCTTGTAGCAAACTCCTGGAATGAAGATTGGGGTGACAAGGGATTCTTTAAAATCCTCAGAGGAAGTGATGAATGTGGCATTGAATCTGGAGTCGTTGCAGGTCTCGTCTCCAAGTAAACGCAGATTACCAAAGCAAAGATTTACAATGAACATTGTTTCTTTCACATCAATTGTTTTAATTAAAGGCTAACACTGTGTGATTTTTTGCAAGTTACATTTTTTGTAATTACCTGTTTTGTAGTAAGCCAAATTTCTGTTGATGTTCAAATAGAGCTGACAATTTTATACCCAAAATCAGTTGTTTTTTCTCTTCTGTTTTTTTTGCAAGTTAATCCCTTTAGAATTGTGCGTAGAGGTAGTCTAGTGGTTGAAGTTGTAGACCCAGATCAGTTGCTTATCTGCAACAACCTGTATTGACAAAGCTTGCCCACATCTGAGAGGTTTAAAAAGTCAAATACAGACACCACAACTCGGGGGCCTATTATTTCATCGATTGTCTGTGTTGAATAAAGGACGGCTAGGGGCCCACAATGGCTTAAAATCCATGGTTCGTTATTGACAATTGAATTTGACGGGTGAATAAGACTGGCTTGTAAACAACTCTCAATATATTCCCAATCTCATGTTGATGAAATTTCGCAGCGTTTTGTTTTGAGATTGCATTTACTCTTGCTGGCTTGGCTGCGAATTTTTCCGTGCGACATTCCGAGCCGAGATTTCTGCATGAAACTGAGGCCGCAGTTTGATGCTGGAGGTCGCTTGTGGACTGTCTTTTCTTTGAAAAGGTCACTTGAAAGATAAAGCATTTGGCTCGCATGGGTAATAAACCAAAACGGAGATTAGAAAACTGCATAATGAAACAATCTCCGTGCTAGACCTGCTCGTAAACAGCCATATCTGTCCACTGGCCTACAATTTAGAGATAGAAATAGTATTGTGCGTGTAAGAATTGACGCTGAACAATTTCAAATTGACAAGCACAAACGTGTTCTAACTATGGCGTCTCATCAAAGAGCTACGCCTACGCCAAGAGGAAAGAGAAGACCAAGAAGTCCCGGTTCTCAACAACCAACAATTGCTGATTTAGCTGTGGGAAAAGTATCAGGTCAGTCCGCATAGAAATGCACGTTTTAAGACCTTGTGCTCGCGACATATATACTAGCACATGTTGTGGCTTGTTTTAAGTTCATTAATAACTTTCAGTTCAGTGACAGCAAGTAATGTAATATTTTGTCTGGTATCATGCACACCGTCTGGAAACTGTCTGAAAGTACAATTTAGGTTTATTGCCACTTGATTCACGCGATTTAGATTAAATGGGTGTGGCATGTTTGGATCGAGCCACCAAAGCTGGGTCAGCAACAGGTTTTGACTGAAACAACATTTTTTGTAAAAACGGGAAACTCGTTTGGCTCACCACTCCGAAACAAAATGAGCTTTGCACGTTACAGAACAGCCAGACAACTATAACCAGCCAATTTGTAAATGTGAAAATTAAGAAAGACATGTAATAATCGTATTTTAATACTTGTCTCCTAATAAGACCAACTGTGATTAAATGCATGCGATTTTTAGCCATCCGGGTTGCAAACATGCAAATCAAAAATATGGGGCTCTTGTTTTTCTTGAAATATTTCGAGACAAGACATTATATTCGCGCCAAATTTGTTTACAAAGCGAAAGAAGTCGTTTTTAACAGATTTATTTTAATGAAGTCTCTCGGGCCTTGAACTTTAACGGGCTGTGTGACATTTAAAGTGTTAGTGAACCCTAATCATGTTTTTCGCCTAATCTACTGAAAAAAGGGTTGCGAAAATCATGAGAAAGTTTATTTTGCTGTGTTTAGTCAAAAAGGGTGTCATTTGGGGCCTTGAAAATGGCAATTTTGGGGTGTTTTGAAAAATTACCGCGCAAAAAGAAAGAGGATTGGGGCGACCTGCTGTGACGTAGATACCGGGACGATTTAAAAACTTTATTTATCTGCCTTTGCTTGCTTTGCTTCACGCAAGACGGAATAACATTATTAAACCAACAATGCCCGATTACTGTGTTGTGTACGGATGCAACAATGAAAATAACAAGGAATCAAAAGACCGTGGTATCTCACTCCACAAGATCCCTTTCTATGGAGACGAAAGACCCGCTGCAGTGAAGAGAAGAAAGCTGTGGGTTAACTTTGTAAACATGAAAAGAGACAAATGGCAAGCAACAAAATACTCGGTTGTATGTTCTGAACATTTTAAGCCCGACGATTTTGAAACAGCCAAAATGTGTGTTCCTGGTTTTCAAAAAAGTATGAAAGCAGTTTTGAAAAGAGATGAATTGGGTGTAACTGCAGTTCCATCAATTCAAACCTGCCAGAAAAAACACGATCAAGCTGCATGTTCGTCAAGGCCTAGCACGTCGCAGAAGTCAACAACAAGAGAGCGTCGACAGGTGCTCTTTTGTATATTGTTACATGTGGTTCTTTTTGAAATATGTATAATAATGTATAACCTATTGACTTTGATAATATTTTGCTAAAATGTCAGGTATTGCGTGAGATTTCCAAATCTGCCACAGTGTCATTCCCAGAACCTGAACATCAAGATGAGTCAGCTGATGAGACATTGTTGTGTGATGAGCAGTCATATATTCCCGTAAGAATGGAATAAACATTTTTACCACAATTAAAAAGTACATATGGACATGTTTTGGATTTTAAACTGTCATGTTTTTTCCAGGCTAAAGATTTCTCTTGCCAAACAACCTTTGATTGTTATAGCTGCAAAGCACTAAAAAAACAAAATAGAAGACTGCAAAATTGTTGGCTGGGCATGAAACACAAAGTGAAGATTTTGAGAAGACAGTTAGGTATAATATTATATAATGACATCATGATGCTACATTTTACATGCTGCACCGGTTGTGTACATATTCTGATGTTCTTATCACTATTAGAAAATTTGAATCAAAGTCGTAAAGGAGCAGAGGAAATCTATGACGGCAACGATTTTGCAGAGACAGATGATGCTGACCACAGCACTGTTGATGACGCAAATGTTGATGCGAATGTGTGTGATTCTGATAGTTCGGATATGGAATGCGATGACACAGAAATGGATAGTGATGAAGACTATGACATGGAGGAATATGTGCATAGTTCTGAGGAGGCTGATGAAGAAATAGGTGAATGGTAAGTATGAAATAAACAACATTAATCTTATTCAAGTAAGTTAAGATATGTTACCCACTGTTCTCATCTTAATACATATAATACTATTCATTTCAGCAGTGCTGGTGGTAATCAAAGGATGGAAAAGAAGTTTATTGTATTTTTGTCACAGCTTTTATTATTGTTTTCGTTTTGTCCAAATTGTAAATCAGAAAATCCATCTGTGACCTCTCGTCAAGTTGGAACCATGTTTGAAGTCAAAACAAGATGTTTCAATGGCAAATGCACGAAACAAGAACATGTCTGGTCAAGTCAACCTCTGATAACTGGGACAAATATACCAGCTGGGAATCTGTTGCTGCCCTTTAGTATATTGACTACTGGAGCATCAGCCTGTAAAGTTCTGCGTATTCTGCAACATATTGGCATAGCCACAATTTCACTAAGAACATATTTCAAGCATCAACATGTGAGATGATGAAATATACTATACTTTTTTGTATGTTTGCAATTGAAACACCTTTTTCATAATCATGCTTGGGGTTCTATATACAGGAAATACTGTTCCCTGCAATCCACGCACATTGGAAACTGTACCAAAACAAAGCAATTGCTTGCATAAAGGAAAAGAATGAAGAATTGGTGGTGACTGGGGATGCAAGGCATGACAGCATGGGTCATAATGCAAAATTTGGAATTTACACAATATTTTGTTCCAATACTGCCCAGATAATAGACTTTAGTGTTGTACAGGTGGATAGTAATCTGCTGTTACTTACTCTAATTATCAAATGCAGTACCATAACATTTACAATTTCTTGGTACATTAGAAGTTAATAACACATTCTGTATTCCTCTCATAGCGAAATCAAGTGGGTAGCAGTAATGAGATGGAATATGCTGGGTTCAAAAACTGTTTCAGCTTTATGTATGGGCATGAACTTAATATCGTAACATTTGTTTCTGACCGGCATTCACAGATCATCAAGCACATGAAAGAACAATTTGTACAGCTTACCCACTATTTTGACTTGTGGCATTTGAAAAAAAGTTAGTTCAATTTTGTTTTATATTGGAATATTTCTTAAAGAACCCATTTGGAATACAATAATAGCCCAGATGAGTTGAAAATGCTTATTGATTTATGTTTGCAGAAATAAAAAAGGAATTTCTCAAAATAGCCAAATTGAAAAATTGTGACATCATCGCACCATGGATACAGCCGTGCATTAATCATTTGCATTGGAGTGCTGTTTCAACACCATCTGGAAATCCTGATGTTATATGGGCAAAATTTAAATCGTTTCTTTGGCATGTCAGAAATGTTCATGACAATCTCGATAATCCTCTGTTTAATAAATGTCATCACCCAGAAACCATTTCTGAGCGTAGATGGCTGGAAAAAGGTTTGTGTGCAAGTTCAGTAACTTTAAATGTCTGCTTTCATATGCAAAGAGTTATCTTATATAATTGTGCATTTAATTTTGTAGATGATATTGCTTATGAGAAAATGACAGCTGTACTTCTAAAGCCAAGGTTGATCAAAGGCATTAAAAAGGCTTCACCTATTACCCAAACAAGCTGTCTGGAAGGCTTCCATTCTGTAGCTAATCACTTTGCACCAAAGATGATTGGCTTCACTTTTGTTGGAATGTATTGTCGGTAAATTGCAATTGTTATTAGATTTCACATGCTGTGCAATTTTAATCATCAAAAACATGATTCTGCTCTAGTAATATTGTGATGGGGTCTATCCTTACTTCCAGGCATATTTTAGCAATACTACATTTCAATGCAAACATACTGCGGCAGCAAAAGCTTGATGCGAATGGAGCAACAATTGTGCGTGTGACATACCCCAAGTTCAAAAACGGTGAAGCAACAGTTAGAGATGCAAGGGTGCCACAGAATTTTGGTAAGATGCAGCAGCCATGGGAACAAAATTGAAGTCAGCTTTATGGAATAGACTGCTGAATCATTAATTAACATTTTGTATACTTTCCTTAATATAGATTACATACAAAGTTTATATGACACTGTGTGCGAAGCAATGACTGGTGGTCTGTTGTCACAGAACAGATCTGAGTTAGAAGAGATGTCTCCTCCACCTATGACTGCAGCACTTACAAAACAAAGTAAGGAGGCTGCTATTAGCAAACATGCTGAGAGAAAAGCCAAGACGACAAAGGAGGTTCCACCTACACTGCTACCCGGTTAGTATATGTTTCTAAATATATATATATAAATTGTTGAATATGAATTATTCCTATGTCATGAAATGTAAATATCTTTCTTTTAGTATCAACAGAAACTGAATTGGCAAATACAACCAAACGAGCTGCTCCAAAGTGTAGAACATGTGGTAATCCACGCAAGGGTCACAAGCAATACGATTGTCCAAAAAATCTATAGCAACAGAACAAAAAGTGATCCTCTCTCCTTTGCTACCTATTCATTAATATTTACAAATCTTCTGGTTCACTGGTATCCTCATCTTGATACCCAGCTAGGGTATCAGAAGGGAACCTTTTTCTGATTTTCTCGTAAACACATGCTGGTAACGGAATTCTTTTTCTTCCCAGTAAACCATGGACAAGTCGAGTGAAATCACGATATGCAACACATCTAAGGAAACTTAGAAGTTATATTCAATTAATGAAAGTGTCACACTTTCAAGTGGTTTGAGGATTATGGATTTGTTTCCATGTCATACAAAAGAAGATAGTGTGCACTTACGCATTTTCATTATTCCCCTGTTGATAACGTTGATTTTGGCGAGTTCGAAATTTTTGTGCTGAAAGCCTTAAAACCCATGGCTCAAGGCAAATGGGTCTGAAGCCAGGGTGTTCAGTTATGCATTTTGGAGGCTCATTGACTTCTGTCACAACTCTATCACTGTGAAGTTCACTTACGCAACCTTCTATTTCTGCACAACAAAAGCATTCCCTCGAGTTGACAAGATTATCTACGCTGCAGTTTCCACATTTACACCTATACACAACAAAGTAAATTGTACACTGAGACAAAAGATGTGAATTGAAAGAGAGGCCTAGAACAAGAAAAATGTGTTGCTTTGTTGCTTTTACCAATTACGTTCTTGTTCATATTCTTGCCTACGGAGGCGACGTTCCATTCTTGCATCCTGCTCTACAACCCTATTTTTTCTTTCCCGATACTCATTCACCCATTCCTCATCAGCAAGGGGTTCATCTTGATAAGGTAAAAGTTCATCGCCAAAAGCGTCCGTGTTGTTTTCCTTATGGAGGTGCTCGAGACAAGGATCTCTTACCGCATCAAGATGAACATCTTCATCTACTTGTTCTTCATAATCTGAAGCGTCTAAGCTTGAAAAACTGCCTGCACTGCAACTACTACATTCTGACTGTAAATCCATTTCCTTTTATAGGTGATTAAACGCTATTTCTCTTTCAACAACAAAACAATACTGAACGTGCGACGAATGCAATAGTACTGATACAGATAGGCCGACGACGATCCCGTCCCGGTATCTACGTCACAACTAACTCGACCCAGACTTCTGATGAACGCGGTTTTTTGGAGGGTTTTGGGGTTTTCAAGCGGCGTTTTGCAGGGGAAAACGAAATAATTTTCACGTAATTTACTTTTTTCCTAACTCTTTAGGGTCACAGCTATCAAAAAAGCGAAACAAATGATTAGGGTTCACTAACACTTTAAAAATAATAAATAAATGTTTGCATAATGGCGACATCCTCTTAATGAAAGGGTGAAACATCTCATAGGACATGATTTAATATGCTGAAGTATAATATCTCGCGCTACAAAAGACTGAATGAAATTCTTTGAACACTCTCTGCTTGCTCCACGAAACAACAATAACTTGATTTTTCTAACTCTCGCCCTGAAAGAACAGAAAAGGTCAAATCTGTTTGCCCAACTGTGAACATATGTCTTTGGGATTATTCATTATTAATATAAATATACAAACTGTTTATTATTAAAAGAACAATATATAAGAATAAAACAACAAGTTAAGTTGAGCTTCATTCACCTGGTTTCAAATTTCACTTACAACCTGTGCACGTGGCCAGTCTGTTGAGGCTGAAGGGCCACGCGGCTCAAATTGTCGGCAGATTTTCATAGAAATGGAAATCGTTATCTTTGTTTTTACTGGAAAAAGTAGAACAAACAGAATGTCATAGCGGACTTGTTGTTGTTGACAAGTTTGTCAATCAAGACATTCACGGTACCGAAAGCTATGAGATGAAGTGTGTTGTGATGATAATTATGAATTTTCCAAAGTGATATCTGCCAATACGAGGCCTAATGTTTATGAAGTTTGGCAAAATATTACATGTTGTAAGTGTAACAGCAATTTAGACAGCAAAGTAAAGCAGAAAATGGAGGCTTCCAGTTTTGATGAAGACGAGTTTAGAAAAAAGTGGGAGGCATACTTTGGTAATTATCAAGATACACTTTACTTTCGTGTACTTTTTGTTTTGAAAAGTGAAGGTTTGCAAGTGGGGTAATAGTTTGTTGTCATAAAAAAATGGTCATCGTTTGGGAACAACGGCCTGCTTTTTCGAAAACACTGTATTAAATTTTCATTATTTGCCATTTGATGTTTGCACGTGGATACTACCTGACTGGCCTTACAACAGCGAATGAGGTCAGAGATTTGATATACAATGAATTGTTGTTGTATTCGGTTAATTGATAACGTCTCCTTCCTTCTTTATAATGCAAATTCGCCCCAATTTAAAATGTTGAATTTATTTTCAAAACATTGGTGTGTTGTTGGGTGTAGTCTCCAAATCCTCGTCTGACAATCTTACTCTATCAATTTGCATTTAGCGTGGAAACACAGGCCGGCGTAAAATATAAGCGCAAAGAACTTTGAGCACAAGATTATCAATCTTAACCCGCATAGAAATTCCCCAATCCTTGGGTTTAATATTCAGGAATTAGACTCAAAACAGGGCTAATATATTCCTTCATCGGTCTCAGTACAACAAAAGTACATTTAAGATCTAATTTGCAAGTCATTGGCGTCTTAAGGGACAATCTATTTCGTTATTTCCATTTCATTACAAAATTACAGCACAACAGCACATTTTACTCTGCTGTTTAGCAGAATTTGCTAGCGAAAGAGTTAGATTTGAGAGTGAGCACGATGCCAAAATCAAATTCGTCCAAAGGACGTGGTAAAAAGCGTTGGACCTGGCTCCAAAGAAATTCTCTTTTGAAAAGGATGTTGAAAGGTAGGTCTTCGTAAACGCGACACCACGTGACACACCCACCATGCCCGGTGGAATATCGTTTTTCATGGTTTTCGGGTCAAACTATTTCTGGATATTTCCATTTGTTCTCTTGAACTTTAATGTCAGTAGAATTAATGTTCTTCTGGCAGTGACACCATTTAAGCTAAAAGAAACCAATTTTTTCGATATAATATATTATATGCAATAATATGCGATAGTGCACTATACTTTTACAAGTTTGGCGGCAATAATTATGCAATAATTGTGCAGATTCGAGAGAAAGTAGCTGCAGAAGAGCTTCTGGTTAATGTTTCCTATTTTGATTAATGTGAAATTGGCGAGTTTTTCCCAATTTTCCACTTTGTCACACATCATCGAAAACTTGGTATGGCCGAAAGATTGCTAACCTTCGCACGTTTTCGGAGTTTCTTGTCGAAACAACTTCAGAAGGCGTCCGAGATTTGTCTCTCTCACTCATCGCCCTGTTTACGTCATTTGTGATTAGCTTGGCTAATTAGCCAACCACTTAATTGTCGAAATATTCACGCTCCACAGTTGAAAATGCTCCCAAGATGATGAGATGCCTCAAAATAGCAGGAATAGATACCTTATGCGTAATATTCACACTTTTTTATTTAACACTATTGTCTATGAGAATATACCGAGACTCACAATGAACAATGAACAATCCTGAGGCTCGGGAAAAATTTATATTCTAATGGAAGGAAGTATATAAAATTTATATACCTGAATTCGAAGTCCATAGATGATGAAATTTATGGACGTTATAGTGATATTAATTGATTGAAAACAAGATTTATTGCTTTGGAATAGGTTTTATACTTTAAAATCCTTCTATCTTCATAATTAAGTCTGATTAATGTCATAAACCGTCTAAGCATCGACTATAGCGCATTGACAAGCTTCCATGCATTGGTGTAACACAATAAGAAGTCGCTTGGACTGTTGTTGTTGTTAAGGTCACTAGAATACGATTAGATAACCCACTGCACTGTGTGATTTCATTCTATCATTGTGTTCACGTCTTACTCATCTTAATTTTTCAGAAGAGAGAGATGCTATTCAGAAAAGGGTCTTCACCAAATGGGTTAACATGCATCTCAAGAAGGTGAGCATATCTAAATTTAATATTGAGTTGAATTGCTGGATGTACCAGGCTCGTCATTATTGAATTGAACTGCTAAACGAACTCACAACAGTGTACGAGATTGAAATCTTTGTGATTTTGATTCAGATGGGAGAAGAGATCCAAGATCTATTTGAAGATTTGAAGGATGGAAAGCAATTGCTTAATTTGTTGGAGCTTCTTACTCAAGAGAAATTAGTAAGAGAGAAAGGAGTTTTGAGATATCACCACATGCAAAATGCTCAAAATGCTCTGAATCTTCTTCGACAAAAGAAGGTAGCTATATTTTCTTGGAAGTTCATATCTTATCTTTCCGCAAATTACTCTGTGATTTGATACTTTTTGTCTCTCAGCCTGTCAGTCTGTTGTTCTGTCCATCTATTGTTCTCACATGTATTCATCATTCATGATTTAAAAATATATCTTTTGTCAATCGAGTCATCATTTTTCTCGTAATATGATATGCTGTCCTTTGTTGAACTCCGCCCGTTGGCTTTATTACGTTAGTCAATCTTTGCTCAAGGTTTTCTCTGGTTCCTTGCAGGTGAAAATTGTCAATATCAGAAGTGACGATATTGTAGATGGAAATCCAAAGCTGACTCTTGGCTTAATCTGGAGCATTATTCTGCATTTCCAGGTAGCTTGCAATATTTATTTCGCATCCTATTTCGCCACAAGTCCTATCACAAATCATTAGATTTAAACCATTTGCAACGAGATGCTTCCATGAATTAGTTATCAGCACCATTTGCTAATATGACTTTGATTATTCGTCTGCCAGATATCAGCCGCAAAAGCCATGTTCAATCAAGAACAACTCAGCCCTAAGCAAGCATTGATCATTTGGTGCAAAGAACTTGCCGATGGGTAAGAGGAAATTACAATTGTCCTAAACATTACAACATATTGTACTTCACTTGAATTCACAGCTAAAGTATCTCCAAGTAAACGGTAATATATCTAAACTTAAAGGCCGTAAAGTTACACGCTCATAATGCACCATTATTATCTGATCCCTGGTTGCTTCCCCCAGCCTCCCTTTGGTAGTCATCGTTACCGCTACGAGGCTAACCCTCCTAGCGGCTTTTGACAACACTACAACAGCATCAACGGCTCCTGCAATGCCGAAGTTTTTAATGCTATACTGAAAATACAGAAATTGTTCTTGGTGCTATCATTGCAAGCTAAATACATTTCTTTCCTGCTTAAATCATCTAGACAGCAATTTTGGATTGTTTAAAAATGCTTTGTATATTTTTCAGTTATCCCGGTGTGCGTATTGAGAATTTCACGACCAGTTGGAAAGATGGTTTGGCTTTCAATGCAGTCATTCACAGACACAGACCAGATTTGATTGATTACACTTACGTTCAAGCCGCCCAACCGCCAGCAAGGCTTGAGAATGCATTTTCAGTTGCAGAGAGAGATCTGGGGGTGCACAGGCTCCTTGAGCCAGATGGTCAGTTGACGGCAATATCATGCATCGACACTGCTTTTGTTGATGACATCTTTGCTTGCAAACTTTGTCTATGTTTTTTCAGTATGCTGGAAAATCGTTTTGGTTGAATATAGCTGTTTTTAATAGCCTTATACTTCATTTTGCAGATATTTTGGTTGCTGAAGTGGACGAGAAGGCTGTTCTTACTTATGTCTCCTCGCTTTACAAGGCTTTGCCCACTATTCCACCTCATGTTAGGATGCAAAACGACCTGGTAAGATCATGTCGATTCATTTGCCAATGTCAGCTTATTCAGTTGTTTAATCGTCGTATTCATACTGCTATCTTTACCATCGCTTTCAGACCACGTGTGGTCCACCTCAGCTTGTTAAATTGTTTCATTATTGATGTTCATCATAGGTCCCTGCACAGAATAAAAATTATCTGGTCTCTCTAGCGTAAATACCTGAAGCGCAAACTTTGAATTTAGCGACTCTCTTTCCTTTTGTGTCAACAGGAGAGAAAGCAAATGTACTTTGAGTATTGTACGAAAGCCAAGAAGATAATCACGTGGATACGACATACATTGAAGAATGTCAACAGTAGGGAATTTCCACCAAATCTCACTGCAATGCAGGTACTGCTTCCTTTATTACGATTACGCTTTACTCCCCATACCAAGCCTGCGTATAAGAAACAATGGATTAAGAACCTCCAGGAGGATACGTCTGCTCAGCACAATAGAAGAAACAATAGCCTATTGTGTTAGAACAATATGCTGGATGCAAAATCTGAGGTTTTTATATGCGGGTTTTTACTGTAGCCTGCATAAGGATATAGATGAGTAAGCATATATCACTCTTTCCTATTAGGATATTGCAGCCCAACACAGATTTCTTCGAATCGAAGTTATGCCAAAGAAGGATCACGACAGAAGGAGTCTGGGATACATTCTGCGTGATTTGCAAGTCAGTATTTTCTCATTTGTTCCTCTTTTTTTCTTTCTACTATACCAGAATCATTTTTGAATAGTTTTAATTTATTTCTTCAAGAACCTTTGCAATGCTTTTTTCATAGGCAATGTTCAATCCTAAGTTGAAGTTTCTCGACCTAGCTGAAGGTCTACATCCAAGAGTTGCTGATGAGGTAGTTGCATCGCATTTACACCTTGCTTCAGACAATGCTTATCCGTCTTTCCTCGAAGGACGGTCAAAGCACCGAGTATATTTGAAATTTATTGAATCTTTCTTTCATCTTCTTCAATTTTATTCATAGCTTTGGGCTGAGCTTCTTATTGCAGTGGAAGAAAGAACCAAAGCATTGAATATTGAAATCACAAGGTAAGGCATGATCTAACGTCATCGTTTTTTTCTTGCAAGGCTGCGTAGTGCGAACATGCAGCAAAACCATATTCTAGTTGCTTCTCATACTGCACTTCAGTTATACATGCTTTGTGTTTAGCATCATTTTTTAATCAAACAATCAATGCTGTAAATCAATTTAAGACTTAATACAATTAATTAATAAGAATGGATCAAAGGACTTGGATTATAACATGACTATAAACATAGTTTTGTAAACACCTGCATCTGACTGTTGCTGTTGTTGCTTGTCGAAGCTCAGATGTGGACGGTTGTTAACCTGGTTGCAGTTCAAGCATATTTATCAGGATGATTGACATTGCTATGCTTTAAAATCTTAAATCTCGGATGTATGGCTTGCAGTTGCAAAGATGAGCCAAGAATTTTCAAGAAGCAATATATAGCAGGTGGTGTACCCTGCAGAGGAATTCACAGCGTTATTGTTTATCTTATTGTTTATGAACAATTGACAATGGGTATGGTATTTGATCCAATTTGACCCGATATGAAGCAGGAGAGAAGTGCTGGTTGTGTAAAGCGCATGTTGAGCATCTGTTGTGATCACAAACGAGTCTTGTTGAGATTCACTTTGCTTGGAAGAGAATCGAAGGGAAACTGTGAATCATTGAAGCCTCAATCACGACGATATCACGCTGATATCTGGACATTAAACAGCCAGCTTGCTTCTTGATTCACCGGGTATAGAGTCTTGGTTGGAAATGATATTTTCTTGATGACGATATGGCTTGTATTTTTCTGAAGTGAGAGCGAGAATAATCAATTGCACCGAAGAATAAAGCTATCCACTGCACTGATACAAGCTATTTTGATCCATTTGTGCGAAGAATTTGCTTATTCAATAAGTATTACTGCAAAGATTATAAGGATATAGAGGCAAAATGCAAGGAGTTAACGATGAGAAAAAGGCGGTGGATAATATAATAGCGCAGTTTGTCGATACGATTAGGAACATAGTGAGGGACGCAGTCCACGAAGAATTTGAATCGTTTGCAAACAGTATTGATGCAACAAAATGCAAGCACGGATCTATCGACTACCAAGACAAAATGCACGCAATATTCGAGAATTTGTTTCGGTTTTTCTGGAGAAATGGTCACGCTTTCAATGGTGTTAGTGTTGCTGCGCCCGAACCCTGTCAATCGAACAAGTTGAACGATTCTAAATTAGCAACAAAGAGGAGGGTTGTGGACTCTAAACCATCGTCTGCATCGTGTAGTCCCCGGCGAGATGGAACATTGTCAGCACTATCAGAAGTCAACGATGATTCATGGACGGAGGTTGATGATATCAGTGGAGCATCATTGGAGTGGTTTGATGATGTAACGCCTAGGTTTGACTCTATGGCAGCTCAGAGTAAAGTCAATTGTGCTGTTAATGATAAGGAAATGGGTGCAAGAAATGTTCAAGGCAACAAAACACAGGGACGCGAGGATAATTGCAAGCAATGTGATGAGCATAAAAGTATTGGAGATGACGAGCCAAATGGTCGCAAGTGCAACCAAGCGAAAAGTGAAATTTCAAGTGAAGTTGATGATGTTAATAACATCAATAAAGATGTTACTGTTAATAAAGATGATACTTCTTTGCCTAGAAAGGTGCTTGAGGTATTTGCAAAGCATTCTAATGTAAGCACAGACGAAGTATCTGCAATGCAACAAGACAAGACGAATAGTGGTGATTTTTCCGTCAGCATCCAAGCCGATATGGCACGAGATGCTAATGAAAATAAAGATGCAATAAAGCACAGGACATTGCTTGATAGTATGCATGGTTTTCATGTAACAGCTCCTAAAGCAAATCAAAATAAGATCGATAGGCATTCAAGCATTTACCGACGTCGAAGCAAGATACCAAGGCCCATAGCGAGTTGTAAAGGCTGCAAAATATTTTGCTTATCAAATGGTGGTTTGGATAACCAAGAAAGAAAAGCCCCTAAAAGATGTAGGTGCTATTCTGCAGACTCATCTGCCGTATCAACAAAACGGCATCAGCCAAGCAAACGTGAATTGCAAAGGTCTGCGAGTTTTGGTCCGGAGAAAACAGCATTGCCACCTCGTATGAATACATCTATGCACGAGAAAGGGTTTGAGAATTCATTTATTTATTGGGAAAACCGTGCTTCAATGGAAAGACAATATTTAGAGTATAAAGAAGAGCATAAGGAATTTGAAGCCAAGGTAAAGAGTGAAAATGAGATTGGCGAAAGCTGCATGTGCAAGAATAAAAACACTCGAGCAAATTATGTGCTTGCATCAAAGCATTCTCCGCATATACCAAAGAGGCTTCACTCCAATCGACAGCGTGAAAGTCTTGCAAACAACCTCAGCCAACCAATGATTGAGAATAAACCAGATTTAATTCCTGGAGTGGACTGTAAGATCAAAGCGAATTGCCCGTTTAAAGGAGCCAGTCGTGCGAAATATTATCAATCTGGATTAGCTACAGTATCTCATAAGGCATCGAAAATACCTGTACTCATAGCACGCTAATTGTAACATAAGAGATTTTCATTGCATTTCTGCGCAATTTTGGATCAATGTAATTATTACGTAACAACTTGAGTATACTGCATGCTAGCTGACTTTTATAGAACTTGTACACGCCTTTTGTCTATTTATATGCATTGTATAATCTAATATTGATTTTTCTCTGCATCATATAACTTTTTGTGTTGATTTTGATAGCCATGTCTCCTTTTCTGTATTGTTACTTACTTCAGCACTTGATCATACACTTTTGTAGCTTGAATTGCATTATTAACTCAGTCTCGTTTTGATTCAGGCTTGATTATCTTGTGAAGATCGCTGAGAAAGTTGAAAAAGAGGTTGGTTCCGTTTAAGTAAATATGACAAATAAAACGTAGAAATAGATAAATAGATATAAATAGAATTGCACTATATAATAGATAATAGATGATAGACTTTGGTAGCGTATTTAAGAATCATGTTGAAATTTTATTAATTGATTTTAATTTCTTTCAAGTCCGATCTGATTGAGTCTTCTCTGGATAAAATTGACAATGAAATTGCTTGGGTAAGATTCATTTCTATGTTTCACAAGTCAAAGTTTCTCTCATCACTTATCATTAAGTTGAATTGCTGGGCGGTTAAGTCAAAACATTAGCCTATTCACTGGAACGTAAATAGTTGCATAGCATTGCAGTAGATATAATATCTCGTATTGTTTATATGACGCATATGTGTTGTTATAGATTGAGGCGAATGCTGAACAACTTGGCGTTGACGAAGTCAAACGTCGACACATTCAACTTGATAAAGCATTAATGGTCTTCGAACCAAATATCAAGTCAATTATTGCTAATACTGAAGTTCTCATCAGTGGAAAGTACCACGAAGCCGAAGAAATCCAAATCAGGTCAGCTAATTAATCTCTTCTTTATTATTGTTACATGCCATGCTGCTCTATACCTTACTGTTCTATGCTATGTTACATTGTATATTACCTCCCTTTCTTTGCTATTATGCTATGTGACACGCTGTGTGATTGTCTTTCAGGGTGAAGAACATTGCCAGTCGATGGCAGTTGCTAAAGCTGCGGATAACGACGACCATCGAGAGCGAGTTGACAGTATTTGATAAGAAGAAGGCCAGAATGAGTGGACATCACATCAAAGTGACAGTAGACAAAACTGTCTCTGATGATCCATTTGCCACAATGGTCGAGAAAGAGCCCGGGGTGTTTGTTGACCCGGCAACGTTAGAAGGCTACCAGGTCGCGTATCAGACAACTACAACGGTCGTTAAAGTTGAGAGCAATGTAGAAGAGAAAGAATTTGAAGAGACAACTGAAGGACGTGTGAAACATGTCGAGCATTACGTCACCGAGTCTGAAATCCCTGTTGCCGTAGATCCAATTGCTGAATCGCAGCCTGAAGTGCCTGCTGAATTACTCGCTGAAATGCTTGCTGAATCTATGCCTGAGATGCCTGATTACACAGCAGATAGCCGTGCCTTGCCTGTATCTGAGATGATAATGCCTTCAGATGTACAACCAGTTGAAGCTTCCCCTATGTTTCCTGTTGACGAATCATTCGTGAGCGAAAGCGCCCCCGAAGCAGTTGATATTGATTCAAGTCAGTCGGCTCCGCAGTTTGCGATGGATGCAAGCATCTCGCCACCTCTTTCACCCGTAAAACCAAGCTCTCCTGGCGTATTTGACGGAACACCCAGTGATAGCACGAGCAGTATGGATGAACAAGACAAGTCACGACGCAGCGGAAGAAGGTCGAGAACAGGATCAAGAGGCTCAAAAGGTATGAAGCTACCAGGCATTCTCAGTTGCACGAGAAAGCAAGGTAATGCTAACTCGAGCTCAAGTGAAGACGAACATGACCCGAGGCCTAAAGCTCTGCATGCTCAAAAGGAGCCGAAAGTTAACGAAGTTGCCAATGCTGCAATCAACGCAAAGCTGCAAGAAATCGCAATGACGTTAACTTGGATATCAACAAGAAGGGTAAGTTTTAATTGCATTTTGTGGAAGTTGCATCGTTTGGTTAAGGTTTTTGGTATAACATTAACACTTAACGTTGTGTGTGGGTGTGTGAGGTTGTTTGTGCTATTTTAAACATGTGCGTTCTTGTATTGTTGTATTCTGGTTGGTGGATTCAGGTTGTAAATAACCATACACGTGATGATGTAAACAGGATAACAAGAAAAACAAGAAGCAACTGGTTATGATTATCAACAAAAACATCTAACAATTTCCTTATCAATTCGCCTGTGCCTTGCGATTTCGATCTTAAGACTAGCAGGGTTACACAAAACATGTGCCACTGAAGTTGCTTGTTTCCAAATATGACCATTCCATGCAGAACAACCAGAAAACAAAACAATATAAGACGTACCTGTATTGACTCTTATCTGACTCAATTTGTTTTTACACAACCAGCAGACCGATATACCATTGAGACAGACCACAACAAATAGATTCACAACAGCTTCTAGTTGAGAGCTTTTATCAACTTTTCGTGTATCCAACTAGGTTTTTGCGAAGCAGTTTGAGAAAGCTCAAAAGCCAATTTTTGATAATTGTGAATGCAGAGTTGCTCTCTGTACAACACCATTGTCCTTCTGGGGATTTGTGTCATTTTGTTTTCGGGAATGATAAGGACGGGTCCCTTTCCCGCCTAACCTTGTAAACGACATTTGAAATATGTACTTGAATGTGTTTACTTTTATCTAACCAACAAAAGAAGGCACTATGCTTTTTTTCTTGAAGAGCATGCCACATAAATAGTTGATTTGGAGTTATATGCGGAATGTCAAGCGATTTTCAATGCATTTTCAGGCTATTTTAGAAAGTAGTGAATTTGGTTATGATCTTCCGACAAATGAGAGGCTGTTGGAGGAGAATGATCAACTTCATAAAGAGATTCATCAATTCCAGAGAGAGGTTGACAAGACATGCAACATTGAGGTATCTACCGCTTTCATTGATTCATGTTATTGATTCGCAGATAAACTCAGTTGATACAATTTCAATGATGTTTTTATTTGTTTTGTTGCCTTTTCAGATCAGAGAACCACCCAGTGAAATCGTCATCAAAGTTCAGGAGACTCAAGAAGCTTACGCAATATTGATGGTAAGAAAAGTACACAATGTTAACAACATGATGTTTGCTTTTTAGCTATAGAACGAACTCTCACAAACACCTCTTACAGGTTGCATGTATTCTCCTAAGTTGAATTGATTAGTACCTCTTACGCTGACATTTTAAAAATTTGTTTTGATTTTGTATTTCATTCCGAAGGATATGTGTTTGAAGAAGAAAAGGCATCTGACGATTCTTGTGCATTTTATGAGAGAGGCGACACAAGAATTGCTTTGGATGAGCGAAAAGGAAGAGAATGAGGTATCACGTGATTGGGCTGATAAAGAGATTGATCTTCATCAATTAGAAGAATACAGAAAGGTAAACAGATCAATGCGGAGTTTCTCTGTCAATTGACTATTCTAGTCATCAGGAGTTTTGAGTATGTTGCAGCTCAACTTGCGAGTCTTTGACCATCGTTTGCATGGAAATCATTGTTAATTTATGTTTATTGATTTCTCAGAAATGGCAAGAGGAGTTTGAAGATCACGAATTCACCTTCAAAGCAGTCATCCAGAAGGGGACTGATATCATCAATGACAAACATCCGGGATCTTCTGCAATAACTGTTAGTATTTCTTTCTGTCAGTCAGATAGTTCTACCTAGAAGCAAATAGTACTTTTAAAAACTACATGGTTCCAAAAAAGCATTGGGTTCCATACCACACCTCCAAGATTTTTACGCAATGTGGCTCCATTTCTCTGCAAAAGGTGTCACGGCTATGTTGTTCTCATTATTATAGGGTTAACCAATTTATTTCTAGGCCTATATTGAAGTGATGCGTACTCAATGGAAGTGGCTGCTTGAATTAAGAAAGGCATTGGATCACCACATGAACTGCCTCACAGTATACCTTCAGGTATTACAAATCCTGCATACCTGCTACGTTACAGGGTGTTATAGTAATCTTAGTATAGTTATTGTATATCACTTTGAGACAAGTTTCAGCCCTCAATAAAAGCCGAGAATTTGGCTCAGAAAGCGTCCAATCTTACTAATTACGGCCTTGTGATAACTTTGAGACAAGTTTCAACTCCTTCGACGTTAAGTTCAAACGTTAGGGTTTGCGTATGCTTGCAACTAGTGAATAACTTTATCTACCCACCATGAAAGCCGAATTTCGAAAATTTAAAACTTGAGTTTATTTCTCCATGACAGTTTTTCCACGATGCTTATAAGTTGGAACATTGGTTGACCATTAGAGTGAACCTATTGTCATCAATGTTTGAAGGACTTGAGGTGACAAAAGAAACAATACTTGCCGAACTGATTACAAAGCTAAAGGTAGGTGACTTTCTATCATTATTGTGCTCTCTTTAATGCTGAATGCAATAAATACTCCCTAACTGGATCAGAACTTACACTGTATTGGGGTTTAATTTCGATCTGGTATATAGATACTTGCATGCCACGCAATTACAAGAGGGGCCACCCTGGTAGTTTCTTTGGATCAATTAAAGTAGGTACCTACCACGTGACGTGATGTATTTGGCCTGGTTTAGCTTGGCTCGATCCTAACATGATTTTTCAAGAGAGGATTGAGATTTCCTGCTTTTAGGGACCTGTACCCCCAAAAGTATCAAAAGACTAACCTAGAGTAATCTTTCCTTTCATCAAAAGTCGTTTTATAAGAGCCGTCTTCTTATCTCCGAACTTTGAACTTTTTCGAAATGTCTTTAAAAGTCTTGTTTTATGAATACAATCAAGATATGTTTGTCAACTTTGAAAAGGGCACACCTCACGTTTCTTAAAGAACAACTTATTATCATCGATGCTTATGATTCTGATAATAAAGAAAGGAAGCTTAATGAAGCATAAGATGGTTAAATTGGACGCTTTGCTGAATTCCTCTCAGCGTGGCTCAGTAAACCTCAAACTTTTATTCGTTTTCTATAACAATGGTGGATTCAAAAATTCCAAGCTTTATGAAGTTTATAAATTATATACACCGTTAATTCTCCTTCAAGCCCTTCTCTCATATTAGCCCCTTTTTAAAGTGATTGAAAATAATAAACCCCTCAGGGGCTTGAAAGAGAATTTACTGTGGCTGAGATACAGTTCTCAGCATATTCAGTGAGTGCCTCGAAGGCTTTTGTGCTGGTTTTTGCGGCGAGGAGCCAGTGGCCTCCTTTGTTATTGTTCCATCGTCCAAGCTATCGCAGCACGAGTATATTATCGACCTGTTGATAACAAGACGATAAAAAAGACGAACTCTGAAATTTGGAGAGAAAAATGTTTGATATTACGAGGTTTTACTAAAGCCGGAGAAACTGGAGTGGTTCTGCTAAAAATATTGAAGGATTTTGTTAATATGTTTGTGATGTTTATTTACCGTGCCTGAACTTGAGTATTTTCAAGAATGTCTTGTGATGAAGTTGTACGACTTAGAGTAAAGTTTTGACGAACACTGCGTGTTTATTTGCTGTTAAATAAAGTAAAAATGGTGGATAATAGGATTGTAGCTGGATTTGCTGGTGTATTTGGAGTTATCAGTTTGTTATTATTGTATTTATTGAATCGAAAACGTCCGAGAAAACGGAGAGATTCGGAGCACGTGGAGACAAGCAAACCTTTCGAACAATTACCACCGGAGACAATTTTATTCAGATATTTGTACGATCAGTATTGGTTCAAGAAATATCCTGATATCATTGATAACATCCCAGAATCGTTAACACGTTCTGATTTCAAACAAATAACGAGAATAACTCGATCCGATCCGCCAATGTTGACAATTTATTCGAAGAAAAGCGTCTGGGAACTCGGCCTGTCTGATGTTGCAGACAAGGGCCTGAGAGAAAAATTTTATTTTGTTTTGCGTGGTCCTAAATTAAGCAGCGATGAGGATAGAAAAGGGAGATTTGAATTTGTAATGAAGGATTTGGTAGAGTTTAGACAGGTAGGCGTTGCCTCTTGTTTATCTATTGCTAGGCCATTCCTTCGCTTACAGTCGGCTCGTGTTTTTGATTCTACGCATTGCTTGAGGGCTTTGTGAATGAAATCTTTTGTTTCACATACATAAAAGGGTTCTGCATGCGTACACTAATTTATTTAATCATAATGTGGTCTAATGTGGCCTGATCTTTTCAGCCTCTAACCCTACTGTATGAATTGTCAATCGCTTATGTAATTCCACATAATTTATATGCCTTAAAATCTAATCTGATTACCATGATCTCCTTGTTAATGAAGCTCCATTCTCCGATACCCATAATGCAAATCGGGCTTGGATTTCGTGGAAATTCACGCGGAAGTAATTATATTTATTTTCTTGTTGATTGGTAATGTTCGAGACCTTTTTAATTCGATCTCGCTCTTTATATCCCAGGCAATGAAGCAGGAATTATTGGAACACAAAGATCATGTCAATTCGTTGCAACTTCTAAGCAAGCAAGTCCCGCCAATTAAAGAGAGAAAAGGCGAAATGAAAACCAACAAAAAAGTCAAAGCTGTTTGCGATTACCAGCAAAGTGCCGTGAGTAGAGTCATCTAACTATTAGTATTAGAAACGTTTAGTATTTTAATTCATTCTAATGCAGATTTTTTCAGCAGAGCTTTCATGTTTAATTATTTTATGACTTGACTTTGTCTGGATTTTAACCAGTAATGCTTTTATCCATTAATTACAATTCTTTGTTACTCAAATCTCCTTAGATGGAGACTGTTTGTGATTGATCCATTTTAGCCCCTTGTTGTAAATGTGAAATCCAATCTGTTTCAGACACCAATTAAAACTGACGAGGAATATCTTTTGGAAGACAATTCTGATCATCACGAGTGGAAGGTGTGTTTCTTATTCATGAATCTCTTATTTCATCCATTAAGTTGCGGTCAGACGGTGAAGAGAGTTATTTTACATGCTTACCTCTCATAATGGCTTTCGGTCCATAAATAGTCCAGTTGACTTTTCTTTCATTGAATTGAATTGCTAATCGCTTTCACTCCTGCGAAGCAGCATAACAGCAAAGCTACTGCGCATTTCTGCTTATTAAAAGTTAAACACGCATTTTGCAATGGAAATAGCAGGTGGATTTTTATTGTTTTTAAAAGTTCCCTTTACAATGGGCTGTCTATTGTTTCGTCCCTTTGTTGTTTTTAACAATATTCACTAAACAATTGATAGTTGCCATCTTTCATTGTCTGTCAATCACAATAGTTTTGATTTTCAAAATGCCCTGTTCACAAAACGTGTAGCATTGTCATTTGACGCAGTTTTGAGTCTCTGGTATGGCTTTACACTCGTCTTAAAAAGGTTTGTGTTGCATAAAAGATATCACATTTTGTAGCGTAAAAGGGAGAAATATTGTTCTGATGAGATGAAAGCTTTTTAACGCATCATCTCTTATTATTGTGTTAACAAAACGCGCTGCCCATATTTGCTTTCTGGCCTAAGCAGTGTGGGTCAATGAATCGAGTTCATAATCTACTAAAAACAACCCACAACTTTTTGGCATATATACTCCTTTGTGTATATTTGATACACGGCTTTTCGTGGGTAATTTTTTAAGGAAGACGCACGCCCCTCAAAGAAATATAATTAGCATTTTTCCAGTTTGAAGAACAATGTTTTAATTTCGATTTGGCCATGATTTGTCACTTAAAGATTGAATTACAATTTGTCATGAAGCTTCGACCTTTTTCCCAAAACCTCACCCGCTTTACTGAAGCCTGAGACGTTGACCACAACTTAGCCTCGAAGTTAACTGTTGGCAACGTCTGATATTGAGTTTGCCCAATTAATCATTAATAAATCATTGTTATGCTGTTTTTATGCTTAATATTGCACGACAGCAAGGGCGCGTAATTACACATTAGTTGCAATTTCATTCATTCGAGTAAATATTTACCTAATTAATCCATTGACAAACGACTTGTCCGCTTGAAAGTTGAATTGTACACTTTTCATCAATCACAAAATTCAGTAATATTTCGATTACTCGAACCTCCAAGTGACCGACGAAAACCGTTCGTTCGAATTAGTGGGGGCTAGAATGTACTGGCAAAGCTTTTAATGGGAAGACAACTTGGTTCGAGTTATCCGAGGTTTGAGTTACCATGGGTTCGAGTTCTCGGGATTTACTGTATCTCTGACCTGTGGTATTTTTGCGACAACTATCTGTACCATTTCGAAGAATTTATATTTAGCTATTCATTATGATTTATCGTTCTCTCTCGTATCTTTCTCCTTCTCTTTGCTGCAGACACGGTAGAACCATAGCATATCACAATACTGCTTAAACTGAATGTTCTTCTCTTATCGTAACGCAGGTGAAAGACAAATCCGACGAAAGCCTTGTTCCATCTGTTTGTTTTGTTATCCCTGCACCAGATTCTGAAGCGATAGACCTAGCAACAAGGTACCGGTAGCATATTTTGCATATACCATTGACATCTACTATATCGAAACCTGATGGGAAATTTAAGCTTGTTTGAGATGACAAATGTTCTAAATAACGGATGTCCCAACTATTGTGTTCCAAAACGAGGAGAAATGGAAAATCTAAAATCGATCCAAGAAGCCGAATGTTCGGGATGACAGACGTGTAGTATCAATAGGTGCAAGTACACAACAGATATATTGATGTAATATATCGTTTGTTTCTTTGTCGTAGAATCGAAATACAATACAAGCACTTGTTGACGCTGTGGAGGAATCGACATTGGCATTTGAAACAAGCATTAGCATCATCAGGAGCATTTTCAGGGGTTGAAGTTGTGCATCCTATCGCTGGCGAAAAGGTATTCAAACCAATGCCTCTGCATTCAAGAGACAATGCTTTGTTTGTAACATTATAGGATAGTATTGCTTTCTTTGCGTGTTAATTTCAGTGTATAACATTCTTTGAATCCGATTGCAGATTGTCGAGCCAGAGTTCTTGGCATCTGGAGGTGTCGATATCGAGGAACTGTTGCGAGAGCTTGGTGATCATGCTGAATCGATTGACGAGGAAAATGCGGATGATGAGGTTGTGAAAATAACTCAACAATGGACAGAAGAAGAGATACCTATGCCGGTACAAGATGAAAATATCACAGAATCAGAACCAGAACCACTCCAGTTGGCCGACGACGATACATATCAACAACCACCCAAGTGGGAAGAGGTTAGAACACTGTCTTGAGAATATCGGACATAGATTGTTCAAAATTTGTAGTTTAGAATCAGATGGGTCAGCTCTTGTTCACCATGTCTACATGTGGTTTTGTAGACTATCTGCTTTGCAGCAACAAACGTCTTTTTCTTTAATTTGACGATTTATTTAATTTACTCTACCTCGTGGAAGGTTTCGAAGATTCTGATTCGTTTTTTTTTTCCTATTCCAGGAAATAGACCAATCTGCAGATAGATTGCTAGGTTGGTTAGAGTCAGTGGAAAAGATGCTAAAGTCCAAGGACAAAGTAGCTGTTGATGTTGATATTGGAGATGAAGAAATAAAGGAAGCCAATGTAAGCCAATCAAAGTGTTCAATTCTGTCATTTATTTTATTCATGGCTTTGTAAGCTGAGGAAATGTTTCTGATGTTCTAATATGTTTGATTTACCAGGTTGCTTTACAACAAATGGCTGATAACCAGGAGGAGTTTGAGAATGTTTTGGAGAAACAAGTCGATGTTTCTGGCAAACAATTGCAATATAAGATTACTGTTTTGATGGAGAAATGGTCTCATGTGTCAACAAAGCTACACCAATGGCAGAAAAGGCAAGTGGTTTCTTATTGAGGCATGCTTCTATTCGAATAGTTTGAACTGATTTAATTCTAGGAATGTTTTCAACTTAATTTGCAGGTTGGAAAAAGTTCAAGTGATCCTAAAAGTTGCCACTCAACTCGATGATTGGTTATGCAGTGCTGAACAGGAATTAGTGGAGCAACCTGGCTTCACAGCGGAGCCAAGTCAGATCACAGGCAGACTGGGACAATTGAAGGTACTGTCTGTAATTCTTTGCAATATATCAAGACCGAATGAGACAGGGATTTTCTAGCTCTTCCACAATATAGCTGGTAATACACCAGTGTGAATAGCAATTGTTCGTATCATTGGTTTGATGAAAGCCATTTATTGTGAAGTTTTCTAATTTTCCAGGATATCATGGCCAGCTTTAGTTCATCAAGAACAGACGCAGGCAATCTGAGAGAAGCATCACAAGAGCTATCCGACGTTGAGCTGAACGAGACTAATTCAATATTGCAGCGTTGGGACGCGGCTTTGAATGAAACACAGTGTCGTGTGGAGAAGTTGAAAATCACGTTGCCCAGGGTCACGGAATTCGTTGAAGCTTTGGACAAGCAATTGTCGTGGCTTGAAGAAACTAAACGCGTGATAACCGATGACATACCTGGTGGACCAGACGATTTGCCAGCTTTCATGGATCGATACACGGTAAGATGTTCTCACTGTTATTTTCACAATGTTCCTCTTAATCTTTTACCATGTCTAAGAGACGTCACGTTGAGACCGTCCCAGAGCTATGGTGGTTAGAATCTCTTGCAGAACTATTGATACAAGCCGCTAAGCACATTAATAATTGTAAATATGTTTGTTGAATTGTTTTTGCCCTTCTACCATAGACATTGTACGATGAATTGCATTTACATCGCAAGCCAATCCAGAAAGTCTACTCCAGTGGGGAGGACTTTCTAAGCCAGTCTGAGGTAAGATGAAAATTATCATAAAAATATATGATAAAAATTATCTTCTTATTGCAGTCATCAATGCAATATTATTGCATGAAACTCAGAGTATTGGTATAGGTTGTGTTTTTTGTCGTTTTCTCTGATAAAAATACTCCATTGTGGTATGGTATTAGATGCTACAGCTTTCAACTTTGAATCCAACGATGCTTGTATGACCATGGACTATGATTCTCATACCATGAACCTTTTGTTTTAGATCTACGAGGCATTTTTGGATGATTTTAGATTCTCCGTGCAGCAATGCGAAGCTGCACCTGACTTATACGAGGAATCAAAAGCCAGTCGAGAAGACGTGATTGACAAACTACAAACACTCTCTCAACTGCATGAATATCTGCTGAAGGAAGTTCCTCGTAGGATCGAATTGATAATGGAGGAGACGAAGCAACAAACTACTCCTGATGAAGCAAAGGAAAAAGAGGCAATGCAGTTTATCGAAAAGATAGATAAGCTGATTGTTTGGGTAGAAAAGGCTGAACAAAGACTTGCCAAAGAAACAATGTCGATTGGTGATGACCTTAGAATAGAAACAGTGAATCAGAAGGTATGTTGCAAACTTGATTTGTTTATTTTAGATTCGTCAACGCAGTCTCGCATCAGACATTTTAAACTCGTATATTCCTTTTCATGGACTTATTTCATCATGCATTGCGGCATAGATTGTTATTTTCCCCGCAATTTTCGTGGAATCCGTTACCAGTCTTTTTGTATCCGAGAGCCCTTTACTCCGTCGTTCTCAGTACCTATCATACATAAAGCTAGGGTTAGAAAAATCAAATGTCACTCACAAGGGATCGAATCCTACTAATTAGGACCTTCTGATCAGTTTGAGACCATTCCCAGCCTTCTGGGGCAAATATTTCAAAAGTTGGCCCAAGGCGAGCTCTTGCCCCAAGTGAAATACATTACCTATCATACATAAAGCTAGGGTTAATAAAACCAAATTTGGAAATAGATGGAAATGTCACTCACGAAGGGTCCAATCCTACTAATTAGGACCCTCTGATCAGTTTGAGACCATTCCCAGCCTTCTAGCATAAATATTTCAAAAGTTGGCCCCAGGCGAGCTCTTGCCCCAAGTAAAATACATTACCTATCATACATAAAGCTAAGGTTAGAAAAATCAAATTTCGAAATAGATCGAAATGTCACTCACAAGGGGTCCAATCCCACTAATTAGGACCCTCTGATCAGTTTGAGACCATTCCCAGCTTTCCAGCATAAATATTTCAAAAGTTGGCCCCAGGCGAGCTCTTGCCCCAAGTGAAATACATTACCGATGATACATAAAGCTAGGGTTAACAAAACCAAATTTGGAAATAGATGGAAATGTCACTCACGAAGGGTCCAATCCTACTAATTAGGACCCTCTGATCAGTTTGAGACCATTCCCAGCCTTCTAGCATAAATATTTCAAAAGTTGGCCCCAGGCGAGCTCTTGCCCCAAGTGAAATACATTACCGATGATACATAAAGCTAGGGTTAACAAAACCAAATTTGGAAATAGATGGAAATGTCACTCACGAAGGGTCCAATCCTACTAATTAGGACCCTCTGATCAGTTTGCGACCATTCCCAGCCTTCTAGCATAAATATTTCAAAAGTTGGCCCCAGGCGAGCTCTTGCCCCAAGTAAAATACATTACCTATCATACATAAAGCTAAGGTTAGAAAAATCAAATTTCGAAATAGATCGAAATGTCACTCACAAGGGGTCCAATCCCACTAATTAGGACCTTCTGATCAGTTTGAGACCATTCCCAGCCTTCCAGCATAAATATTTCAAAAGTTGGCCCCAGGCGAGCTCTTGCCCCAAGTGAAATACATTACCGATCATACATAAAGCTAGGGTTAACAAAACCAAATTTGGAAATAGATGGAAATGTCACTCACGAAGGGTCCAATCCTACTAATTAGGACCCTCTGATCAGTTTGAGACCATTCCGAGCCTTCTAGCATAAATATTTCAAAAGTTGGCCCCAGGCGAGCTCTTGCCCCAAGTGAAATACATTACCGATGATACATAAAGCTAGGGTTAACAAAACCAAATTTAGAAATAGATGGAAATGTCACTCACGAAGGGTCCAATCCTACTAATTAGGACCCTCTGATCAGTTTGAGACCATTCCCAGCCTTCTAGCATAAATATTTCAAAAGTTGGCCCCAGGCGAGCTCTTGCCCCAAGTAAAATACATTACCTATCATACATAAAGCTAAGGTTAGAAAAATCAAATTTCGAAATAGATCGAAATGTCACTCACAAGGGGTCCAATCCCACTAATTAGGACCTTCTGATCAGTTTGAGACCATTCCGAGCCTTCTAGCATAAATATTTCAAAAGTTGGCCCCAGGCGAGCTCTTGCCCCAAGTGAAATACATTACCGATGATACATAAAGCTAGGGTTAACAAAACCAAATTTGGAAATAGATGGAAATGTCACTCACAAGGGGTCCAATCCTATTAATTAGGACCTTCTGATCAGTTTGAGACCATTCCCAGCCTTCTAGCATAAATATTTCAAAAGTTGGCCCCAGGCGAGCTCTTGCCCCAGGTGAAATACATAAAGCTAGGGTTAGAAAAATCAAATTTCGAAATAGATCGAAATGTCATTCACAAGGGGTCCAATCCCACTAATTAGGACCTTCTGATCAGTTTGAGACCATTCGCAGCCTTGTAACATAAATATTTCAAAAGTTTGCCCCAGGCGAGCTCTTGCCCCAAGTGAAATACATTACCTCAGGGGTATTGTTTGATGGCCTAACGTTGTTCTGGCTAATAATTGACAGCAAGCCCTCCCTGAGCAGGCTCAATGCATTGCCCGCGATTGAGAAAGCCCAGGATACAATTGGTTGCTAACCGAACAATGTCAAGTTGCTAATGTGTCTCCTGGAAGCTTGGTTTTATTGATTCCATTGAATTTGGTTAAATCGATTAGTCCAACAAGTGCCCAAGTATTTCTGAACGATGAGTGTTTGCATTGAAAGCAATCTATTGCTATGGTGTTATGCTATGCTTTTATCCAGTGAAATAATCAGATATGTATTTCTATGTGAAATGCGTACTTTAATATCAAGTTATTACTGGATGATTCATTGTCAGGGGGCGTTTCCTTATCAATGGTCAAATTGTAATGCATGCTTGAAAGGGAACTCCCATTAATGGAGATTTCTCCTGATCACCTTTCCTCGTAAATTATAATCTTTTCTTTCCATATTTCCAAGTCACTGTTCTGCTTAAGTATAATTGGTTTTCCGTATTTGGCGATATTTGAGGCTTGACACTTTGCTCTTCTTTCATGTCCAGCTTAGCAACGGTTAATACTGCATTGTCTTCAACTCTATATTGTTTATCAAACATCTTTCTCTTCTTCGAAGACTTTTCCATATTTCTCACGCTTTGAACGGACCCACCAATTGAATTGATCACAGTGCCCTCTTATTTACAATTGCTTATTCAGAACATTGTTAATTGTTCTACAAATTAGAAGAAATGTTGTGAGACTTATGATTTGTGGTTACAAAGCGAAGACCGTTGATATTTCCAGCTTAACCAAGGATACCGAAGCCTGCTGACATGTTTGCTCGGTTATAATTTTCTTTTTTCCTTATGTTCCAGCTTTCTCAATTCCTTACTCATTGTTGATTTTTTAATGCTTATTTCCTTTGCTATTTTTGTCTCTCAGCTACCTTGGCTCATAAGCCTTTTTCAATCAAAGATTAGCTTCTCGATTCATGTCATGCAGTAATTAGCCTCGTTTTACTCGAATCTTATGAATGGAAGCGAGGATTAATTTGCACGGAATTATAAGATAGCTTTGTGCATCCTGGTTAAAATTCGCTTTTGACAAAAGAGTCGATTTGATCGTACTGTGTTCGCTTTCTTTCCATCATGTCAATATTGACTGCAAAAGTACACAATCCCAAACCCCGCTCAGTTGTACGATCCCGAAAGGAATTAGCAGTTGGCATACTTTATGAAACCTGCTTTTAACTCTCAAAGCATTGAATACATTTTAATGGCGCGTGAAGATTCAATATTAATCAGATCATTTTCGTATGCGACTACACGGTTGATGCTATTACGTAAAATGCTAACGTGGTGCTAATTTCCCTCATTACGCCGCCATTATTATCAATCGACTAAAGGGATTGTTTGGAGAATAAGGACACCGTTGTCTCCCTGTGAAACATAGCACGCTTCACATCACATGCCTTGAGCAACAAGTTTCTCGTCAATGAAATCTTGGAGAATTCGCAATAAATACTATCTGCATTCTCCGAGTATAGATTTCTCGCCGCTTCAAGGCCAGTCTCATATTCGCAGACATGCATAGCAACATGGACTCCGACTCAGACACGGATTCGCCTTCATATTCATGTTCATCGATTTATAGAAGACGAAACTTCGGATATATAGGCGCTTTTAAGGTTTGTGGTATTTCGTCGAAATTATTCCTGTATTTTCGCATGCCCAGACGACAATGCTTACATAAAATCGTAGATTCACAATCATACGTATGCTGAGTCATAGATCTAACCCTTGGATTATGCATTGATCATTTCTTTTGACCATGTAATTGTACCATGCAAGCCTATAAGTTTACAAAATCTTATAAAGTTGATCTACTTAATACAGTTATTAACAAGAAGACAGAAAAACACCGACTATACATCTTGTTTTCGCATCTATTTTATTTTCAAGTGCACATTGGCTGATTTGACCTGTCGCTTAACATTAGCATATCATGTGCAAACTACCTGTACTTTGTTGGAATTATGTAGCCTGAAATGATCCAGGATTTGTTTTGTGGGTGTTGCCTATCTATCTCGATTTGCATTTTAATTCGCTGTAGATCCTCGCCAACTTCTTTTCAAAGCGCATCTTTACAAATAGTGCAAACGCATTATCTATTTCTGATCGTTGTTTTATTGTCAATGCTTGCACACGTGTAGACCCCCCGCGTGTCTGAGAATTCTTTCCAACCATGGTTGCTTTGAATTCACTGCTCTTCAGACCTCCGCCTTGATGACACACGCAGGGCTAATGCATATTGCTCCGAATGGAGAATGCTAGGCCTTACTAATGCTAACAATTTGGATTGTTGTTACCTAGTTTCGTCGATCCGTTCATTTGTAATCTCTCTTCCGTAAATTTAATGACGTAAGAATGGTTTTATTGTCTGCCTCTTAAGACATAATTCTCTGTATACAGTTGACCCAGTCTGGTTAGGATTACTGTATTTACCATAATCGCTTGAAACCTCAACTCTCTGTTTTTTGGATCGAAACGCCCTTTATCTGCAGAAATATTTTATCTTCACTTAACTTCGTGCATCAGTTACCACGAAAGGTTCCAAGGTCTCTAGCTTACATTTTTTCCAAACCACATTTGCTACTCCTTCTATCAGTTGCTTAGCTGGTCATGGGCTCCACGATTCCTTCCGTGAAACACGCTGCTTTAGAACATAGCTAACATATACACACAATATATTATTTTATACACTTTGTACACAGCTCTTTATTTCGTACATGCTCTTCGTACAAGCACGAAGACCGCACTCCCTCTACTTTATCACAAATTCTCATCCTTCTCAGGAGGAAAGCTGAAAATCATTAATTTCGTATTTGATATAAAAAACATGTATAATTTCTCGTGCAGCAAACTTAAAAACGTAGATGGAAGGAAACAAAGAAAATAAAAGTTTTCAATTTGTGATGTTTCAATTTCAATTTTTGTTTCCTCTCATTGGTACATTTACTGTATGGGAAATTATTCACATGTTTCACTGTTTATCGTACTAAAAAAGATAGCATTTAGTGTACTGTAGTCTCAGTCTTATTCATTAGTCCCATTCACCAAGTGTAGCTGTATCTGTATGGCTAAGGACACAATGTCATGATATCTGTGTATGAATGCTTATACGTATCGATCTGTGTTTTTTCAGACTTTATTGACTGATATTCGTGATCAAGAAGACACGATTGACACTGCACTTTCAAGCGGTCGAAGATATTTGCAAGCTAGTCGAACGGAGCTGTCCCCTGAACAGCGCATGGTACTTGATACTAAGATGACGTCACTGCAATTGCAATGGGAAAAGCTGCAGTCAGAATGCGAGGGAAGGAATAAAAAGTTGGACATCATTCACGATATGCTGATGAAGTTTGAAGGAACGCTGAATCCATTTCTGGTAAGTTTGCAGTGTAATGATTGTTATATCTTATATCTTATCCAACCACGCACTACGTCAGAAAGAGGCTGGAACACGCACGAGTCAAAAGGAGGCTGGGACATGCTCATTTTTATCAGGAATTGTTCCAGCTGGTTATATCATTTTGAACCATTGTTTTCAGTGGTTAGTTTTGCTTGCATCACTGAGTGCAGTGAAATATCATTCTTGGTTAATGGTTGCAATGATTGCAATAAGGTCTATTTGGATTTTACGAAAAAGCACTCACTTTTTAACCCAAAACAAAACGTAAAGCAATAAATTCAGTTGTGAGCTAAGTTAAATTCAGTGCAGGAAATTTGTGGGAATAACAGGGAAAGAATTGATACAACATTTCAATCTGTTTTTCATCGGGTAGTACTATAACTTCTGTCTGGGATACAAAAGACAGAAAAAGGCATTGAATATTGCAGGTGAAGGTAGAATGGAAAGAAACAATAAGTGAATGATTGAATGTATGAATGGACAAATGTATGAATGGATAAATATATGAACCTGAGTATATGTATATGTTTATTGAAGTTCACATCTTTGTGCTCTTATTTAATTTGAAAAGAAGAAAGAGGTCGGTCGGTGCAGCTAAAGGAAATCAATATTAGACTAGACTTTGTTATTTAAATGGCAAAGAAATCTCTCTATCGTGGTTTAGCTTGTTTGTTGCTACATTTAAACCAGTTTTTATATGAAACCATTTTTCCTGCTGTTGTGAATATCTTATCATAAAAGGGTGAGGTTGACCGACTGCTAATGTTTGTACACAGACATTTTAAACTCATATATTTCTATTCATTGGATATGTATCGGCTTTTAAAAGATCCTGTTTATTTGCTTTTTCTAATCAGATTAGCAATTCTAGTCTTCAGTAAGAGTATGGATATTCTATGGGAAAATCTGTGGCCTATTCTTTGGACCTGGGAGAGTTTCACGTTTCATTAATTTCAAAGAAAAGGCCTTGTACAAATACCTCCACGAAATATCAATATTTTTCAATTCAAGGTGGTTGGGATGGTGGTCTGTTTATATTTTCTAGAAATTTCCAAAGGGGATCGTCGTTTTGCGATGACAGGAACCCCGTACGAGGGTTATGCAAATTTTATTTCATTATTTTGTTGCTTTTTCATGATTTTTTTTGTTTTCGTTGTGTGAGTTGAGTGACGAAAGCATCAGACTGGGTCAGAGCATGGGTTCTAATAACAATATTTTTGTACACGTAATTCTATTTATAAGTTTACCGCTAATTACTCCCTGTACAACCTTCATTGGATTATTTTCAGCGTTCACAATCTATATATTAGCCTATTCTACATGGGTTGTGAATTAGAATTGGTCGAACTTGTCCGGAAAACGAAAAGACAAGCAGACACATTGATATGAGCAGCCTTGTAGCAAACAATATCATAAAGTTCTGCATGTTATATTTGCCACTCCTTGATTTCATTGTGCTCTGTTGTTTTTCTCATCATCCTCATTTATCATTGGTTATTTCAACTAAGGTTCCCATGACGCCTTCCCCCTTTGTTTCTTCTCATTATCTGTTTTGTCAATGTCTTTTCGAATGGCCAAACGGGGGGCTCACTGAATGTATTTCAATGAATGCGTTGATAAGCCAGACAACAGAACCAATAGACCGTGGCGTACCATTTGATGATGATAACCTATCTAACGACTGAAGGAAACTCAATCTGTCAGCAACAGTTACTCACTTTGGTGGCGTTCCTGGAATTGCAAAAGTTGAGTTGTTGACTTTTGCTTACCTTGCGAAGTCCAAAGCGAATAAGTCAATTTGTGATTGTCGCTATCATGGAAGTTTACACGATATCTGTTCCATCACTGAAGCCCATAACCGACTTCCAGGTATATTTATATTTTACATCAGCACTCAAGTCGATTTTTGAGTTTTTATATCCTCGTTCGGACAATGGTGGTAAATTTTCGTTAGTTTATTCCGAAGTAGCTTGCAAACGAAGTTGATTTGTAGAATTATCAACCACTTACCATTAAAATGTTATTAATTTAGCTGATGTACTCGTTTGTGAAAATAGGGGCTGGGCTTGGCACATGTAAATTGAAATAAGGAGGAAATCATTTTGCCAATTTTGTTTCTTTTGCGAATGATTGTTCCTTTATTTTGAAGTTAGGAATGAACATTATCCACCACGATGCGTATTAAATTAAATGTAAGAATAAAGTGCTTTTTGAGGATGAAGATTGAATAAATACTCAGTTGTATTTAAATCCAAACAGTGTTAAATCAAGATCATGTTCATTTTTTTTGAAAGGTTCTTGACAGGAGTATGTTTCACAGTATCTGTTTATTTTGCAACCAGAAATCTAACCTTATCTCAACGAGCTTAGCCTTTTATGGAAATTTTGAGTATTCAGAATTTATTATTAATTCCGCCAAAAGTTTTCGGTGGGACAAAATTGTAGAAATTTTTTTTTTTTTTTTTGTGATTGTTTTTTTGACAAAATTTTGACAAAATTGTAGAAATTGCACACTGTGAGATTCAAATTTCTTAAATAAAAAAAATACTGGCATCTCAGAACGACTTTTCTTTGCGAAGCATCGACGAATTCTCAACGCCATAATTTTTTGTAAAGTTTAAATCAAAAATTTAAAGCGTTTGTCAATAATTTTGAGACAGTTCTGAGAAAGTTTTTTTCACCAGCCTGACTAGTGAGTTCCTTATAAACTGTTTTTGTAAGAAAAGTGTGCATTGTAGATGAAATATTTGCGACAAGTTGCTATCAGTCAGCTCTTCAGGATTAAAGGAATAAAATCGATTTTCCAAAAGTTGTGTGTACATGGGGGTCAGTTGAATTGAGGTGGGTATGAGAGATGAAACAAGATGTATTCAGCCGAAGAGAAATCATAAATATTCCAAGTTCTAATAAAAATAATAAACCATGACAACCATTCTATAATAATTGCAGTTTAATAAGTCGAAATAACCTTTATTGAATGATTCACATATTGTCCCGTAGCGAATAATGGGTTTGTAAGAAATACACCGGATGTTGAGGGGCAATTACTCCTGCTTGTTCGCAAATGAATGCTGTATGTGGAATCCCTCTTTGATTGGCTTGTTCTGCCACGTCTTTAAAGAACCATTGTTTTCTCTTTGTCTGGAAGTTCTTGATGGTTACCAGTCCTTATTTTGATACATTATTATCAATCACTGAATAGACAAATACATTCATGTGTACAATAAAGATTAGGGAATCTGTGCTTCTTTTTCTTCTGCCTTTGAAAACATGTTTGCACAGTAAAACTTGAACAGAAGCTAGTGAAAAAGAAAGTTTCTGCTTAATCATCTGTCTTTTATTTGCAAGCTTAGTTTTGTATTAATCTTCTTCCTGAAAAGATAAAAGTTGAACGATGTTTCTGTTTGTCTTTGATTTGGGGTTACCACACATGCGCATTTCAACAAAAAGAATTAGAACTGTTCTTGCGCATGTGTATCAACCACACTTGGGGAAGGGGTAATCTGAGACAATACATAGTCAACTGATCTCTCCAAAAGCGATCTAAATAAATACTATTAATTGTTATTTCCAGGCGTGGCTTCAGTCTGCAGAAGAGCAATCGGCGTGCTTTCACATAAATGCTCCAGATTATAACAGTGTGAAGGATTTGCTCCACAAACACCAGGTAATCTACCTGCTCAGTCTGTCCTCGTTGCTTGAATCAAAACGTTTGTTTAGAAAACAGCAATGATTTCCATGCATTTGAATGGCAAATTGATTACTCGAAATCTTGCCGAATTGTTTCCGTGCCAAACTCGGTTCATTGAAAATTTTGTTTTCCAGATATTCATTGATGGAGTCAAAAGAAAAGAGATTGATTTACAAAAAGTCAATCACCACGGGGAAGCTTTTTCTTGCCGAGGCCAAGGTATGTTATGATGAAGAATATCTGCATTCCTACTTCGTAAGACTCTCCATGTCAAGCTTATTTTGTCGGCAAGGTTGATTGTCTTTTGAACAATTGAGATTATTTCGGTTATCAGTCGTTATAAGATCCTTCTATGAATAAACTGTGGGAAGGGATTAATATAACCGAGAGCCGTGCAGTGTACAATAACAAAAGTTTAAATTTAACGTGTGTGTATTAAATGGTAGAGCGTCTTTTGGGGCCATGCATACCACAGAATATGTAAGCCTCCTGTTTCATTGAGAGATGCAACCGTTCTTGACATAGTGAACCTGGTTTGCATATTGTTTTCTTGTCTTAAGCTTGATTCCTCGACTTGTATGTGTAATGACACCATCTGGTAGTTGGTCGTTGCAAGACTATGCGAATGACGGTGTTATTGTGTGTCTTGTTGAATAGGCTTTCCAGAAAGAGCTTGAGAACTATCTCGCCAACGTACCAGAGGCAATTTCATCCAGCGTGGGTAGTTCTGGTCAGACATGGGTATTGGAACAGAGGCTGCACAGTATCAACGATCGCTACAGAAAGCTTCTCAGAGCTGTGCAGTTCAAGAGCAATCTGATCAACGAGTCGCTAACAAAACATCACGACTATGAAGAGAAAGTGAGCAATTTTACGCCTTGGCTTGACGAAGCACAGCAAATGTTCACCACCGAATTTCAACAACATGTTCCATCTGATGCCAAAAAGATCCAAAAGAAACTCGATGTCATTAAAGTATGTTTGCTATATCTCATTTCCGATCATCTTGCTACCCCTTTTCCCACCTCTCTTTTCGGACTCTTTACTTCTAATACTGTTATTCCTACTTATATTTTTTATTGCTTTTATTATTATGCGATTTAATTGATGCTTGTTCGTATATCCAGGCTTTCCGAACTTCAGTAGAAGAGAGGCACTCTGAATTGGTCAGCATCAAAATGGCTGCCGAGGTTCTTTCTGGTCTTGATAAACAAGACGTCAAGCATGCAATTGGTTGCTACATAACAGCACAACCGCCAGGTATGAATGCATTGCCACGTTTTGCTTCCACTCTTCAACTTCTGTATACATGTTATAGCTTTTCGATGTGGTGTCAAGATGTCTTGATGCCTATACAGTTTCTGAATCAACTGAACATGAACGTATATTGCATGTCAGCCACTTGGTTTAATTGCTTTGTTGAAAGCAATGGATGGACAGAATCAGTAGTCTTTGTGATCGACGATGCTATCAGGCAGCCAATGACGATTGCATCAGTTTGCTCTGAGAAATCTCTCTTTCTAAGGAATAGCATTCGTCAAAGGCACTTGTGGATGATAGATACACCTCTTCGCGGAGAAAAGGCGTCTCTGTCTCTCCTTATAATATCTGCACACAAACCAATGATGACTGTCCCGCTCCCTTTGCAGGTACTTGGATCAGAGTTACGACAACTCTTGTGAAACGCTATGAAGAACTGACCATCAATATCACCAGCTATTATAGCAAACTGCAGACTGTTCTCATAACTGTGCAGAATTTTAAAGATGGTGTAGACTCCATGCTGAAGTGGAGTGAACAGACAAAGAAGACATTTGACAGAATGATCACTGTCTCATTTGAAATCTATATTCTCCAACAACAGATCAAAGAAGTTAAGGTTGGTCGAGGCTTTGCCATTATTTGCACGAACCTATGTCCCCAGATTACTAACTGTTGAATATATTGCTTCAAAGTTGTGTGGCTTTGTTTTAGTAGCACGTGTAGCTGCATGTATGTCCTGGCTGCATTCTACCTGTGTGTGTTTTGTGACTTACGAAGCTCTGTTTTCTCCTTACAGTTGATTACTTTAGATATAGAAGGACACAAGCCAAGCGTGAATTCATTGAACGTCAGCCTTGACGAGAAGCGCAGGGAGAGTGGCGTTCAAAGATATTTGGATAAGATGCAAAAGATCAACAAACATTTTGGAGAGTTAGAATTGAAAGCCACTAAACGCAAGGACGACATTGTGGCCGTGTATCACAAGATTGTGATCACATTTGAACAGTGGCTTGTCACTGTTATTAAGAAATTGGATTCCGGAGAACTAATCAGCACTGACATTCTCGAGTTCGAAGAGAACCTCACGGTATGTCTCAAGTTTCTTTTTACCCGACCTGGAAAGTCTCTACAAATCACGTATTTTGACAGCTCTAGATGCATTTAAACCTGTCTAAGGTGGACACTATCGGGAACCAGGGCAGGTGTCCGCCTTGAGTAAATTTCCACCATTAAGACAGGTTTCACAGCGATAATTATTGAAAGTATTAGAAACAGCCTAATGATAAAGTTTAATACAAGGAGGGCCTTCTAGTTACAAGCTTAATACCCCATAGTCGATATCCTTGAATAAGGAATAGATGTGATGAAGCTAAAGGATGTTTTTTCTGGAATAATCTTACAGGGCTCATTGTTTTAAATGATGCTCGTTATTGGTGTTTGCTTGATAACGTTTTATCGGTTTCGTATTCAACAGAAAATCACTGAAGATGTTGAGGCACATCGCATGGAGCTCCAATTGATCAATCAATGTGGCCACGAGTTGATCAATCTTGAGAAGAACCGCAAGGAATCTCATTTGTTGCCAATTCTCGACAGTGTCAACAGGAATTGGCAAGTTGCTGCGATCCATTTGATTAACCATAGTCGAAGATTCGACGAGGTCGTCAAGTGCTCCGAGAAATACCACGGAATTCGCCAGCCACTTGCTATTTGGTTGGATAAGATGGAAGGAAGGGTCACACCCTTGAACCTGTATCTGTCCAATTCAATGCCGCTTTGGAGCAAATGAACGAGCAGAAGGTGGGTCTTCTTAGTCGTCTTAATCGTCTTATTCGTCTTAGTCGTCTTGTGTGATGCTTAGCGTGCCTACTGTGACTATCCACCCTCTCTTGTCTGGCCTTTTTCGAGTGCTATCAACGTCTTGATTTGTTTTTTATTATCAAAAGGAAGATAACACTACCAGCTTATTTATCTGTGCTTGCATGTGCGTGTTTATATACTACCCCGACCCTATAAACTGTTACTATTTACTTTTTATTTTGCAGTTGCTCATGAATGACACGTTTAACCACAAAGGAACCGTGGAGATATTGACGCATATTTCCAAACAGCTCACTTCAATTGTTCAGAAAGAAGGCCAAGGTGACACAGCGCACTATAATAATATACCATAATCCAAGTATTCTTGCAAATCAACACCAAACCTCCAAGGCCCTTCGTCTATCCAAATCCACTGAAGCTGATATCCGAGACATTGGTTTCATTGATTCAATATTTTTATCATTATCATTATTAGAATTCATAACAGAAGATTTTCATCTTATAGAGCAACAACGACTTTTAGCAATCGAAGAAGAGGTTACATTAATCCGAGGCAGATTTGATGACATTGTAACTATCCTAGAGGCGAGGGGTAGAAACATTGACGTCACACTGTCCCAGGCTGATAGATACAGTATTGTATACAATGAAGTGATAATGCGTTTGGAGAGCGCGGAACGATTCCAACTCAAGCAACGACCCATTTCAGAAAACCTGGAAGAGCTACACAGTCAGATCAATGAACAAAGGGTATGCACTAACATTACGTATCTACATCTTAAGAGATTTGTTTTTGAGGCGCTATGCGAATCATATCACAATATACAGTGATACTTGATTAAGCACCATCTGAAGTCATTTTTTGGGTTATTTTTAAATTTAATCCCATTGCATATTTTTTCCATGGCTTACGCCAGAAGGCAAGGTTGAATGCTTTACTTCTGGTTAATGAGGTGATGTGCTACTCTGATTATAATGAGAGAATTTATATTTAAATTCACGTTTTTTATATTTAAATTGCAGGCTCTTCAAAGAGATTTATCTGGGAAGCCGCAGAGGTCAGTCTTGTGTTGGACTGTGGCAGCGAGTTGATTGGCGGTCGAACGACAACACACGGTGCTGACGACATTCAGAATCAAATCGATTACATTGCTTCGAAATGGAAAGACATTAATCAAGCAGCCAATGAAAGACAAAGCCGTCTTGAAGAAGCCATTGCAAAGGCCTTCCATCGTGACATCACTTCCTTGCAATTGTGGATTGAAAAGACGGAAAAGGATGCTGATGCTATGGCCAAGAAACGACCACGTGAAAGGGAATTGGAAATTTATATCACGGTAATTGACGGCGAGCCATTCGTCAATATGTAGATTGTTCCTTAGCTGTGTAGCTAGGATTCCGGGGCTTTTACAAGGAATGATACACCCTACGTCTTAATTAGGTGTCATAATTTTTTACTCTCATCCAATTGAAAACCAAAGTAGCGTGATAAAGGCAGTAGGTGTTTTATTAAGAAGCATTTTAGCTATTAAGTTTAACAAGTCTTATCAACATATCCATGAATTCAATCTGAATTTCGATCTTCATCTGATGTTTTCGGATTTGGGATCTTATCACAGATTGGTATTATTAATCATCATCACTTTTTTCTGACAGGAATTGGTGATCGAGATACGCAAATACGAACACATCCTATACGTGATTCACTTGATCGCTAATGATCTAATTCAATCTGGAGAAGAGGATGCAAGACAGATTGAAAGCATCAATCAAAGCTTGATCAGAACTGGATGAAGTTGGATAGGAAGTTCCAATCTACTTCCATGTTTAAAGGAAGAATAACTCTTCACTTTCCAAGTGAAGGGACATACAAAGAGTTTGACGACGAGGTAAAGTAGTATTTCATTTGCTGTTCTATGATTTTAAATGCTTTTCGTTTTTTAAATAAAGAGAACCTAAATGATAATGGCAACACAAACGCGCAGTTTACAAGATGTGTGTCCTACTGCCTGGCGAGTTGCATATAACAATGTCTTTTTTCTACAGTTCATCTCGGTTTTGCCAGAGTCAAGGAAAAGAAGGCTACCTGATGACTACCACGAATGTCGAACAGAGAGGAAAGTGCCACTCCTGCTTTCAGAATCAGACGTAATTGTCCCAGATGAAATGGACCAAGTTGAAACAATGCCGGAGACGAGCTTTCTTATTCAGGCTGAAGACACTCTTGATAAAACAGTGCCAACCACAACAGAGGAACCAGTTACCGAAATTTCAGATAGCCCGTTTGTTAACATTGAATTGACCCGAAGCAAACCTGAACAGAAACCAGAGGAAGCTAAAACGTCCACAAGTGGAAAACCATTAAGTTTTCAAGCCATGAAGATTAAACCAATACAGATTTCATCATTGAATGGACAGCCGAAGTCAGAAAGCCCAGATAAGAAGAAGGTAGTCTCAGTAACAGATGACGGTCGTGCTGTACGTAAGACTATAACTGTAAGGAAGAGGGTTGTAAAGAGAATCATACAATTACCTGATGGATCAACTGAGGAAATAGAGGAAGAGATTCCAGATGATGGCACTGCAGAAATACCAGATGACTTTGTAGTCATTGGAGATGAATTACCAAGCCCTGGCAAGATTCGTGTGCCTTTGAAAGAGCCCAGGCATGTTGAAAGGTTGTATGTAACACGTATCCTCAGACAGACTGACGGAACAGAGAGAGTGCTAGAAACATCGGAAACTGTCTCTCCTATGCAGCCCGAGCCTGAAGATGAGGATGTGGAGCGAGAAAAGGTTGAGGAAGTCAAAGATAGACTGGGCCGAGTAAAGAAAACAATCCATCGAAGCCCGGCATTTGTGATACGAAAGAAAAAGGTGACAAAAGAAAGCCGAATCTTGCCGCATGGCAAAGAGGAACCAGAGAAGACAACTGCAGTCGAGCCAGAAGAAACGCAGGAAGTTGAAGCGCCAGTCATCAGACGTGTTGTGAAATTGGTGACACGTGATAGCGATGGTAAAGAGGAGGTCGTGGAGAAGACTGTGACTGTGAAGCCTTTTGAAATCATCGAAAGCAAAGAAGATGGCGAGCCAAAAGTGACAGAGAAAAGGGAGAAAGGCAAGAACGTGCGCATCGTGAAGAGGAAGCTAGTCGAGACGAGACAGCAAAACATCAGGAAGAAAGTTACGAAGAAGCCTGATGGCAAACAAGAAGGACCTGTAGAGGAAGAGGCTATCAAGCCTGTCGAGCCGGTCAGCTACAGGATTGTGCGCAAAACTGTGAGACATGGAGATGGCACTGTGCAAGTGACAGAGAACCTGATTTCACCATGCCAGACGATGCAAAGAGCCTACAGTGGAGGAGGTGAAAGACAACGTGGACGCGTAGTTAGAAGAATTACTACTAAGCCTGTGCCAATGCTGACAAGAAAAGTATACAGAAAATCATTATTGCAATGATGGACAGAAGAAATATTAGAAGAACGAGTTCAGAGGACAAAATCAGGTGAACCAAGAACAGTGCCAAAGGAAAGAAGAACCGAAGAAAGAAGAGGTTGTTGTACCAATGGATGTAGCAGCAGAGGAGTCGTTGCCTTACGAGCCAGTGGAAGTCGTTGATGAAGATGGCCGTGTTGTACGCAAGACAATAACAGTTAGAAAGAGGATTGTCAGGAGAATCATATATTTGCCGGATGGAACAAAGCAAGAGGTTGAGGAGGAGGTTCCAGTTACTGAAGCTGAAGAACGTCCTGCTGAGGTACTCGAGCTGGTCGAGCGTGAGGTAGCAGAGCCTAGCAAACCAGAAGAACCAGAGCAGAAAGAAGTTGTGCCAAAGCCGGAAGAAGTCGTCGTGCCAATGGAAGTAGCAACCGAAGAATCGTTGCCTTACGAGCCTGAACAGCCGTCATATCCAGCTGTAGAGGAGCCAGAGGAACCCGTTGAAGAAGATGGCCGTGTTGTGCGTAAGACGATAACAGTTAGAAAGAGGATTGTGAGGAGAATTATACGTTTGCCGGATGGAACAAAACAAGAAGTTGAGGAGGAGGTTCCAGTTGAAGAAGCTGAAGAACGCCCTGCTGAAGTGTTTGAGCTTGTCGAGGGTGAGATACGAGAGCCTGGCAAACCTGAAGAGCCACAGTTTGTTGCAGTGCCCAGCCAGCCAGATTCACGAGTGGACTTTGTGCCTTTGAAAGAGCCCAGGCAAGTCGAAAGGGTGTATGTAACACGTATCCTCAGACAGACTGATGGAACAGAGAGAGTGCTAGAAACATCGGAAACTGTCTCTCCTATGCAGCCCGAGCCTGAAGATGAGGTTGAGGAGCGAGAAAAGGTTGAGGAAGTCAAAGATAGACTGGGCCGAGTAAAGAAAACAATCCATCGAAGCCCGGCATTTGTGATACGAAAGAAAAAGGTGACAAAAGAAAGCCGTCGAATCTTGCCGCATGGCAAAGAGGAACCAGAGAAGACAACTGCAGTCGAGCCAGAAGAAACGCAGGAAGTTGAAGCGCCAGTCATCAGACGTGTTGTGAAATTGGTGACACGTGATAGCGATGGTAAAGAGGAGGTCGTGGAGAAGACTGTGACTGTGAAGCCTTTTGAAATCATCGAAAGCAAAGAAGATGGCGAGCCAAAGTGACAGAGAAAAGGGAGAAAGGCAAGAACGTGCGCATCGTGAAGAGGAAGCTAGTCGAGACGAGACAGCAAAACATCAGGAAGAAAGTTACGAAGAAGCCTGATGGCAAACAAGAAGGACCTGTAGAGGAAGAGGCTATCAAGCCTGTCGAGCCGGTCAGCTACAGGATTGTGCGCAAAACTGTGAGACATGGAGATGGCACTGTGCATGTGACAGAAGAACCTGATTTCACCATGCCAGACGATGCAAAGGAGCCTACAGTGGAGGAGGTGAAAGACAGACGAGGTCAAGTAGTGAGAAGAATTACTACTAAACCTGTGCCAATGCTGACGAGGAGAAAAGTGTACCGAACAATCATTATTGCACCTGATGGAACAGAAGAAAGTGTGCAAGAAAGAGTGGTGGAGAGGCAAGAGCCTGACGCACCAGAACAACCAGCACCGAAGGAAGAAGTGCCAAAGAAAGAAGAGGTCGTTGTTGTACCAATGGAAGTAGCAGCAGAGGAGTCGTTGCCTTACGAGCCAGTGGAAGTCGTTGATGAAGATGGCCGTGTTGTACGCAAGACAATAACAGTTAGAAAGAGGATTGTCAGGAGAATCATATATTTGCCGGATGGAACAAAGCAAGAGGTTGAGGAGGAGGTTCCAGTTA
>RQOL01000518.1:0-36095 GCA_013076295.1 Sanderia malayensis | reverse complement strand
GCGTTGTGTGGCCGTTTGCTGTGCGTATGCATGCGGCTCTACAAAGATGATCAGAGCCGTACAACAACTTTATGACGACACCCAGTGGCCAGCGATGTCGCGGCGAATCTGTATCTGCAACGAGGACCACATCACCTTCTTGCAGAACATTTCCAGACGGATGTGTCTTGTTGTTGTGGTGAGGGTGTGTTTCACGAAGGAGTGATAAGTATTCAGTTTTAAAACACTGAAGAAAATGGTGATACAAGGTCGTGCGGTGATGTTGAGTGCGTGAAATCTCACTAAAATCGCCGAAATTTGGGTCGTAGTCGACGGAATCGAGCGGAGGATGAGGTAACGAAGTAACGTTGAAGCCGAATAGAAGATGGTTTGGCGTAAGCGGCTGTAGATCATTAATGTCGGAATTGATTGTCGTAAGGGGACGATCGTTTAAAATAGCTTGAACTTCCTTGATGAGGGTGTAAAGCTCGAAGAGTGAAATGAGTGAACGACCAAGCACTTTTTTCAATACTGATTTTGTCAAGCCAATCAATCGCTCATATACACCGCCCCAGTGCGGACTACGTGCCGGTATATATAAGAAGCGAATACGTTTCTGTGCAAGAGCGTTCTTGAGTGTTGGTGAATCAAAGTTTGCAAGTAGAGTCTGTAGGTCTTGCTCAGCTCGTTTGAATGTTTGAGCGTTGTCAGATAGGATAAGCTGTGGGATCGAAAAGACACTACAATGACGTCAGAAGGCTTGAAGAAATGTCGATGTACTGAGGTCTTCGACGATTTCTAAGTTGATGGCTCTTGTTGTAAGGCACGTGAATAGGCATAGATACACCTTGATGTGATCGCCAGAACGACCTTTTACAGTGAGATGACCCGTAAAATCAATCCCGATGTTTGAAAATGGGCGTAGCGATGTGTCATAGCGAAACAGAGACAACTCTGATGGCGTGGGTAATTGAACATGACGACCTGTAACTTTCTTGCACGTAGCTAACACATTTGGTGAGAAGACGACGAGTTGCAGAGCGAGCCGATGGGACCCAAAAGCGATTACGAAGAGCGACAATTGTACCGCCAACACCGACATGATGCATACGAAGATGACACTCTAGAATGATAAGATCGGTAAGGCGACAATGACGAGGAAGCAATACGAGCGAGGCTTCGAGAGTAAAACGGCCTTTAGTGCGTGTAGTATTCATGCAATACCTCATGTGCACACAGCGTGCACAGCATGTTATATTATGTAATTAGTTATGATGTAATGTAATATTGAATCAGTCAAGATACAGTAAGAGCAGAATGTAGTCGCGTGCTGACTCCCTCTCGCAAACAACTTCCAAAGATATTACAATGGCGACGAGGATAAACCAACATTAAAGAAAAACGTGGATTAAGACAAACAGATATTTTATGGATTGTATTTTGGAAACAGGCAAGATAAGGGTTGCCAGGTCTCAAAGAGAAGATGCTGGTAGAATCACACGATCCCGAATGGCTAGGCCACACGAAGATGGCGCTAGTGTCAACATTCAAAATGTGATGGAAGGGTTGCCAGATCTCAAAGAGAAGATGCTGGTAGTATCACAAATACCCAAATGCCAGGCCACAGAGTGCTGGTGCTGGTGTAGTCATTTAAAAGCGATGGAAAAGGGTTGCTAGGTCAGATAAAGATGCTAGTATCTCCCGAGTGGCCAGCTCACGAGAAACGCTGAGACTGGTGGAGTCACTCAAAATTGTCCGACAAAAACAGAAGTCAGTCCAATACTGTTTGCACCACACGTAAAAGAAAAACAAGGATGGTTGCAATTACACAACGATATCGAGCCACAGCAAGCAGAAACAAGACATTCAAGACAGACATCGAAATATTGAAATCAAGCAAACTCAGGAATACGAGAAGAAGTTGACAGTGAAGCGGAAGAGAAGGGAGTGTCGACTCCAGCACAGACAGAACGACGAAACAACAAGCGACTACAAGAAGCCAACGTGACAAGTAGCAATAACGAGCTATTAGTAACCTAGCAATGGACGTGTCATTTTTTTCTAGCCTAACAATTTGATTTCATTGATTACTTGTATTTTATCTATTTAGTCCCAAGTAAGGGAGGGATGAAGTATTCATGCAATACCTCATGTGCACACAGCGTGCACAGCATGTTATATTATGTAATTAGTTATGATGTAATGTAATATTGAATCAGTCAAGATACAGTAAGAGCAGAATGTAGTTGCGTGCTGACTCTCTCTCGCAAACAACTTCCAAAGATATTACAGTGCGAACGAGACCATCGTTGTCGAGAAACAAATTTAATTGACGTACAATTGGTGGCGCAATCTTCTTGTCATGTGAATCGTGGGATGACAGGTACAAAACGACTTGTGGATAACAGCGTAACTGTTCAGATTTGAACCATGCGCGCTCGATAGCTTCAATTTCAGATGTAGTTGGGGGTCCGGTTGTGCCGGTCCGATGACAAAAGCGATAAACGTAGACAGACGTTGCTAATAGTCGCGAATAACTATTGAAGCGGTTAACGTCGATAACATTTCCGATACTGAATTCTTGTGTGTGCACATGTTGGTCAGTGACGGCGCTAAGAACCATGGTAGACGATGTCGAAGGTTTTGGCCAGGGTGGCCAGGATGGTGGATCGCAAAGCCATTTAGGCCCATGCTGCCACAAGGCTGAGGTTGTAAGCGATGCAGTGGAGCAACCACGTGAGGCAAGATCAGCAGGATTATCTGTTGTGGAGGTGTGTCCCCAGAATGACGACGGAAATTTGCTATTGATTGCATCTACTTTGTTTTGAACGAATTGCTTAAGCTTGCACTTCGAGTTGAGCCAAAATAGCGCGATTTCTGAGTCCGTCCACAGATGGACAGAAACACTTTGGAAATCGTTCGTGAGGATGTTGAGAAGAGTGTCACAATATTGTGAGCCAAGGAGCATAGCACTTAATTCTAACTGTGGAATTGTAAGGTTGGTTTTGTTGCGAGCAACTAACTTGGACTTTGAACCAAGTAGAAAACTGTCGGCTCCCTGAGTGAGGTAAGCCGTGACGCCAAGGGCAGACTTACTGGCATCAGTAAAAACGTGTAGGGCTACTGGTTGGGCTTTGGCGAAACTGATCCAGCGTGGAGAGTGGACCTCTGAAGCAGCTTGTAGATCATTTTGGATTTTCTGCCACTTTGCAACTTGACTGGGGGGCAAAGGTTGATCCCAACCAAACTTTTCGTCCCATAAAGCGGCAATGTAAAGGTGAGCTATTAGTGTAACGGGGGACAACATGCCGAGAGGATCGTACAATTTGCTTGTCATCCTGAGGACCTTGCGTTTTGTGAGTGTGGTGCTGGCTGAAGCGAAGGTTAACGCTGGAAACGAGATATCATCGTTACGTGTGTTCCAGAAAAGTCCCAAAATAGAAACAATAAAGGACTTGGTACTTGTGCTGTGTTCTTTTGCAAGGTCACACAGTAATTTAGAATTTGAACACCATTGGCGAAGAACGAAATTGCCTTGTTTCATAAGATGACGTGCTTCGTGAAAATATGACATCGTATCTGCCTCGTTATCAACGCCGGAAAGGAGGTTATCAACATAAAGCTTCTCTGAAATGTCAACAGCGACTGGAGTACGAAATTGTTCCAAATGATGTAATAGAACGGCTCCTAAGGACATAGGGCTACTTGTATGACCAAAGACAATGGTGGTATATGTGTATACACAAATGTCTTTAGTAGGATCATTGTCTTTATACCAAAGAAAACGAACAAAGGGGCGATCCTCTTCACGCAGCTTTATGTGTAAAAATGCGCGCTGGATATCTGCTACGAAGGCATATTGTGGAAAACGAAATCTGAGAAGTAGTTCTACGAGATTGTTCAAGAGACACGGTCCTGTGTATAAGCAATCGTTGAGACTCACTTTTCCGGAATTAGCAACGAAAACAATACGCAGGGGGGTGGTTTCAGAATCTTTCAGCACAAAGAAGTGCGGCAAATAGTGACATCCCTCTTCAGGCCAGGGCTGGCTTAAATTCGAAAGTTCTTAAATGTACCCTTTAGCTAAATGTTCGTCCATTACTTTGCAGCATTGGTCCATAAGGCCTAGCTTATTTAAACGTGTGGTCACTTGAGTAAGACGGTTTATACAAAGACTGAGATTGGATGGCAACGGAGGGTGTTCATCTTTCCAGGGCAAAGGAGCGAAATATTGACTATCGCGAAATTCAACGCGTTGTTGGTAATCATGAATAAATGCGTTAGCTTTCTTTTTGTCGTTGTCGTAATTTAGAGATTGATGTTGCAGAATTATTTCGAATTGAAAAGAGAGCTCGGCATTGTCAACTAGATTTTCAAATGAAGGAGGGGAAGTAAACGATTGACAGATTTTGCGGCGTTTGTATGAATCGAAGTAATTTCCTCTGAAAGGGCTGGATTTCCCATTTCAGGAATGGGCTTTGGGAACGGCCCGGAGATAACAAGTCCAAATTTAGATTTCTGAATGAAAGGTTCTTGAAATTGATTGTCAATGGCTCCGAGAAAGCGATATGCGGCATCAGCACCGATTAGAATATCAACTTAAAAGTGTTCATCGCCGAAATCGTTGGCAAATTCGAGTGCTTTGAAACGTGAGTCATTTTTCAGATTGTAGCAACCACTCTGATTTATAGGCTTTACGATTTCACCAGAAAAGAGAACTCGGGTCAATTCAACACCAGACGTAGTTTCTAGCCCGAGCGTAGATACCCCATAGTTTCGTTTCGTAATTGTCCCACCAAAACCAGAAACGGATAAAAGCTCATAAGACTCGGGGTTTAACCCCAAATGATTGGCAAATTCTGCGCGTACGTAACTGCGTTGAGAGCCTTCGTCGAAAAATATGTTTGCGTTTGACTTCTTATCGTTTGCAACGGCAACGGCTTTGGCAGTTTTAGGAATGATTTGTTGATTAACAGCTTCAGACGGGGCGTTAGTGCTCTTAGGAGGCTTGATTTTAGCTGTACGATTGACGTAAGACGATTTATCGTTGATATGCAAAGACGGATAAGGAGGATTATCATCTAAGCAATCATTAATATCGATATTCAACCAAGGAGCGTAATTTGTCGTGATGGGCTGCGATGTTGAATTGGCAGTGGAAACGTTTTCCGGGGCGGACGAAGCGGTAGATGATTCATTCGTAATTATTGCAGCGTGAGTATTAGTACGAGACGGGGGCTGATTTTGCGTCTGCGCGTTTCGTTGAAAGGTCGTATTGGTGGAATGAGTACGGATGCCATGTATGCTAGTATGGTGCTTGCCTTTGCATTTTGCGCAGCGCCCTCTTGCGCTACAATTAGAAACACGATATTCCGTGTTCAAACAATTAAAGGAGACCTGCAAAGGTTTGGCAAGTTGAGCTTTATTAACTAAGTTTGACCCGCTGAATTCAGTGGTGGTATTCATTTCTGCAGATTCGACGTATTTTTCTAGATATCGGCTCCCAAACTTTCGGGCGGCAGCCATTTTGTTTCAAGGACGAAAACGAGTTAGTTCATCTCTGACGTAACAACGTCCGAGATGAAGATGAACTATCATCTCAGGTGTGGCGAATGGAATGATGAGTCAGTTCAGTATCAGTTATACTGTACCAAACGAATAACAACATTTTATAAATTTATTTTTGGGACGTTCTGTGTTGTAATATGGCAACAAACCAAGGCGATTTTGATTATGGAAGTGTTGATACTTCAGAATGGATAGTTGAGCTTTATCAATTCGAGCCAATGCCACGAGAAAACGAAGCAAAGTAGGCCCAACGGAAGTGATTCTGATTCAAGCGAGGAAGGCGAACCAGACCAGACATCAACATTGACAGAATTGGAATTATAAGCAGCACAGCCAACCATCATAATGTTTTCAACATGCAACGCATGCAACATTTTCATCATTGCTCCCGATGAAGTGTTACCTGCGTCAAAAAACTAGGCACGGCTAACAGAATGCCATCAACATGTGGGTGTCTTTCCGTATGTTGTTCCCCCCAAAACTATTTTTCTTCCTACTCCTACTTTGGCAAGAAAAACTATATAAACTAGAAATAGCTCTTGCTAGCACTGCCCGCAAACATTAAGTTCCTCGATGACGATAACACGGGGCGGATAGTTATTGCATTGGTTTTGTAAAACAATACTTTGGAGTGACACTAGAGAATTTTGAAAGGCGGTGTTCAATCATGGGGATGTAAAGAAAACAAAGCAAAGATAAATTGTTTAAAATAGTGACCGAACATCAATATAATAGAAAGATTAAAACAATGCAACAAAACTGTTGCTAATAATATTTAGTATGTCCTACGCGTGGGTTAATTCATAAGTAAGGCTGCAATTGTGGGTTCAGGGAGTACGGGAGGGAGGCACGGGAACATTTAAATTTCTGTCAAAAAATGAAGGATAATGCACCTAAATAAACTCTCTGGAATGAAAGCATCATACATATTTGATAAGAAAACGGAAGCTGAAGCCGTATCAAAGCCCTATCTATTGAGTGTTGCAGATATACTTGCAACCCTGGAACAAGAAAGCAATGCTGCTCTAATTGGTAATGGATAAATTTGGTAAATGTGGTATATAGTTAGAATGTTAAAAGTGTGCAAAGTTTTTCATGGTTGGGAGTAATTTGTCTTGTGAAATTGAACTGAAATGCGCACGTTCACATTGAAAAAACAGTAGGAACCTGTAGCAAGAAACAGCCACAATACCAGTGGAAAATGGGTTGATTGAAAGTTCATTAACTATTAATTCATTAATAATTTGAAAAACCCCATTTGCTAACTTGGCAAATACAGCAACATTGATTTGAATAATTAAACTTTGCAATAGTTAAATAATAAGCATTACCAAGAATGTCCTTAACAATATATATATATATATGCATAGTAATAACATAATACCACTTTCCCCTATGTGATAAAATGTGTCTTCTAAAAACGAACCTGTAATATTAGGAAATCAAAATGAGAAATCAAAATGAGTGTAAACTCTTTTGAAACATTTTCTGTGTTATATCATAATTGGGTAGCAGCCTGTGTGAAAGCCTGTGTGGATACTGAGAATTGATTGTTGAAAGAAAGATTGTGACACTTGATTGATTTATCCGATTGTTTCCCAGTGCATTTGATTGATTGTTGCCATAACAGCACAAAATTGATTTACAATGAAATTGATTGACAGTTGTCATGGCAGCAAAAAAGTGACAAAATCTGCTGATAAAGTGCTGACAACATGAACTGAAGCTTCCATATGCTCCCAAAACGCGGGGCAGACTATAAGCCCTTCACTCGCGCGCTATCGCGCGCTCGTTGCGGGCAATAAAGTTCGTTCACATCCTATCTGATCATAACAGTTCGGGTAAAACCTGAAAATAAGCGTGAACAAAATGAAATCTGAGTATAACTGATATTGAACTGACTCATTCCATTCGCCACACCTGAGATGAGATGATAGATAGTTCATCTCAGACGTTGTTACGTCAGAGATGAACTAACTCGTTTTCGTCCTTGAAACAAAATGGCTGCCGCCCGAAAGTTTGGGAGCCGATGTCTAGAAAAATACGTCGAATCTGCAGAAATGAATACCACCACTGAATTCAGCGGGTCAAACTTAGTTAATAAAGCTCAACTTGCCAAACCTTTGCAGGTCTCCTTTAAGGCATAAGCTTTGTCGGATAACTGCGGCTGACTTCTCACTGGCGGGTATTGTGCAGTGGGACGTGGCGTGAGGTCCTTTGCAAAGTTGGCAACGTGTGTTTACCGTTGTTGATAAAGTACTGGTACTAGAAACGTTATGTTCGTATGATTCGTAACGAGACGGGGGGTGGCAGTGTAGCTTGGGAAAGTCCTGTTTGTGCTTGCTCCTCTCGAGCGACGTAATCTCGAAAACTGTCAGTGAATTGTTTAAGGAGGAAATTGACACCCTGTCCAGAATCGCCAATTGCACTGCGGGCTTTTCCCGGCAATTTGTCTTCAAGTATTGGGATGATAAAGGGAGCGCAAGCCGAAACGTTGATCTTCAAAGCCTCTAGGGAACGAATGTCTCCCATAACTGCATTATAAAATTGCCTTAAACTAATGGCAGATTGTGTTAGCTTAGTCATTTTGAGAATATTGTTCACGTGAGCGCGAATGATACGTCTGGGGTGGCCAAAATTCTCTTTTAATGCTTCTTCTAGAATTGCATAATTATCTCCCGAAGGAATAATGCCTTGAACTGCTTTTAGAGCTTCTCCCCGTAACTGACCAATCAGATAAGTAAATTTTGAAGATGCTGGGAGATCGGATAGACTGCCTACTTGAGTTTGGAATCTCTCCCAGAAACCGTGCCAATCTGTGATTTTTCCGTCAAATGTGGGTAGCTTCGACCTTAACGTTAACGTAGATTGTGACGTTGGAGATTGAGAAACGAGGGTTGAAGCGTTTTTCTTTTCAAATTCCGAGATACAAAATGCAAGCTTACTTATCTTACCTCGGTTGTTGTTTGTTACCTCGGTGACTTCATCAAAGAATGCGTCCGATTCATCTTCATCTTCGATTTCATCTAGGGCGACGATACGTATTTCTTTGTCTAAATTCTGGCACTCCTTCAATTGCTCTTGTAAGGCTGCAGCGGCTGTCTCAAGGAAGGTTATTTCTTCATTTAATAGACAATCCTTCTTGAATAGACTTGATGCCTCGTTGTAAGTCTTCGTGAAGCTACGCATCAGTTGTCTTCGCTCAAACTGCAATTTTTCGAACGGCGTTTTTGGCATGTCTGTTACCAAAATTGCTGTTCGTGTGTATACACGAACAGCAATAATCGGAATCCTAGTCACGGCACCAAATGTGGAGAACGGAACGAAGACAAACACATCGGATAGATATGTACAAAACTGATATATCGAATACTAATGAAACGTGAATACAAAAGCGTAATGTTAGAATGAACGTAATAATAAAAGTGTGAGACATTATGATGAGAGCGATAAAATATAATTGAGGTTTGGTAACTAATCGAACTAATGTCAATCATATGAATTACTTTCAATCATGCGTGTTCTACTTGACACATCAACACTTGTCGTCATATTGGTCCTGTTGGGACCAACTTTTTGTGGATCGCGGCTTATTAATGAAATCAATAGACCCTGATAGCTCTTTTCCCAATAATGTTGTTGTTGTGCCCCAAAACTTAGTAAATTGTGTCCTCCATGGTCTACACAGTGGCCCTTCTGGGGGTCACATGGGTATTACTCGCACTATCGTGTTTCACATATCAACACAGCCAAAAATGTGTTTTACATATCAACACAGTCAAAATAATCAATACCTAATGCTCACTCCCGCAGCTTCCAGACACAATATAGAATTGTCTCCACATTTACTAATAACACTGCAAAAACAACCTACGTTATTTCGAACTACGTCATCAGCATTTGGGAAATGTAAAATTACCAAGTTCACGGAACGGACCACGGTAAACCAGCTTGGCAAGACCGCCATGTCGAAGAGCAAGTGACAAAATATTTCCCGCTCGATTCAGAACTACAAGCGAGATAGAGATGCGGTTTTTTGCTGAAAACATCCCCATATAGTTGTAGTTTTAGGGAATAAACTTCGAATTTATACCCAGCAATGATAATTCTGTCTTTTGCAGCAAATTTTCCAATGTGAGTCTGGAAAATCAAAATGTACGTCTCTTTTCTGCTTGTTCCGGGTTTTAGTAGCGTCGACAGCCACTTCGAAAAGTTGGAAAAGCAGCCTTTTCGAAGAGCAAGTGACAAGGTATTTCCCGCTCGATTCAGAAGTACAAGCAAGATAGAGATGCGATTTTTTGCTGAACACATCCCCATATAGTTGTAGTGTTAGGGAATAAACTTCGAATTTCTTAAAAATGAAAGATTTTGAAATGTTTACTATGTTTACGTTAGGCCAGCTTGGCAAGGCCGCCTTTTCGAAGAGCAAGTGACAAAATATTTCCCGCTCGATTCAGAAGTACAAGCAAGATAGAGATGCGGTTTTTTGCTGAAAACATCCCCATGTAGTTGTAGTGTTAGGGAATAAACTTCGAATTTCTTAAAAATGAAAGACTTTGAAATTTTTGCCATGTTTACGGTAGGCCAGCTTGGCAAGGCCGCCAGGTCGAAGAGCAAGTGACAAAATATTTCCCGCTCGATTCAGAAGTACAAGCAAGATAGAGATGCGGTTTTTTGCTGAAAACATCCCCATATAGTTGTAGTTTTAGGGAATAAACTTCGAATTTGTAATAATCAATGATAATACCGTCTTTTGCAGCGACTTTCCCAATGTGAGTCTAGAATCCCAATGTCAGTCTAGATTCCAGACCTAAATTCGTCTGTCTTGTTTTTGGTACACATGACGGGTATCTCGTCTCGGGAGCAAATAAATCATAAAACTATTTACATGTCGTAGAGATACATAACGGAGACAATTGTACGATTACTCAGTGTTGCGAAAAAGTATCGTTTCATAATGTTGCTGATAGTATTTCAAAACCAATCAAACAGAACAAGGTCTTTTTAAGGAGTTCAGTAGACAGACATCATTTGCACCCACCGACTAGGATAGCAGAATTTTATTCATTGTAGCGCTCATTTTTGCTTTGAAGTAAAGAGAGATATTGGGAAAGAATTAAAGATGAGATTAAAGCTAAAATCAAACGCTATTCCTGCAATAGATGCAGTAAACAAGCTCGTAAACCAACCCGTGTGACTCTCAGCTTTACTCGGGCCTAAGCACTCCTCGCCCGGAGTGGTTAGGCCCGAGCCGACCAAAACAAATGTCAGAAAATTTAGCTTTTTGGGGTGATATAGAAGGAATTTTAATTTCCGAAGTTTCTAAAAATAATTCAATGTCTGCAATTTTGAGCTAAAATAAGTTATTACAAAAAATAAGACTTGGGATAAGCCAAACCAGGGCTACGTGTCGTTCCACAGCAAATCGAAGCAACAATGGCGACGCGGGATGACGTCACATTTTTTGGAGGCAGGGTTGCCAGATCTCTTTGGTCAGCGGAGGCCATATTTAGCTTTGCAGGAGGCCAAATGACAGGTCGTGTAGCCAAATTTTTACAAAGACAATAGCCATTGTTTTAAAACAATAAGTTCATTGTTAAAATAACAAAGAATATAATTAGTGAGACCAAGTGGAAAATTGGGTTTGGAGTTTGGAAGTGGAAATTGACTTCAATATCCGGAAATTATTGTCGGAAATGCAAAACACATGGCACCAAGAGATGATTACATCAATGAAATGTGCCAGAAAAGAGTCTTGAGTCGATTTATTTATGAAACTTTATTGCGAAACTATTATTTTTATAGAATTTTCCAAGTAGGCCAAAATTTAGCCAAATTTCCTATGTAGGCCAAGCCATTTTTTAAGTAGCCAAACAAGCTCAAAATAGGCCAGATTTTCGAAATCTGGCCTCCCAGTAGGCCAGTTGGCAACCCTGTTTGGAGGTACCCATTTTCAAACTTAAATTGTGTCTCTAACGTTAAACAAAATGACACCATGTTTTTTTAAGAACGATGGCTAAAAAAAGTTGCCCTTATGTTGGTTCAGCCGGAGCTCAAATAACCCCTGCCTGAGTGGAGCTATTAAAAAAAAACAAGACGACGTTCGAAAAAACCCATTGACTTCCATTGCGCAAAATAATTTGGGTCATCACTGTGACGTCACAGCGTTGCGATATTTTTCGCAAAAGGTGGCCTGATTCAAGGTGAAATTAAAGTAACTTATACTTGTCAGATTCACGTCGAAATTGCATCAAGCTGATCAGTACATCCTTGGCTTTCAATTAAAATAAAAAAATCGACATGTCAAATTTCGTTGCATAAGCACTTTAAATGTCAACATTTTCCTGAAAGGTTTTATCTTCCCAATTCCAAATGGTTAGGAAGTTGTGTCACACCCTGTCAGCGAATGAAAGGCAGGCAATATGTTGCCTACAATATCACCGTAGTGAGTTGCGATGGATCGTATGCATATGAAACGGTTTGTGCTAATGCGCATCTGCCAGTTGTTGGACGGCTTTACGAAGGAAAATGCAAAGGCTAACAAGACAAGTATATCTGTATCTGTGGCGACAACTATCACGTTGGTAGTCGATTATCTAAAATATCTAAAAATATTGGAAACACTTTAAATTTCATTTTTCAGTGATAATAAAAATTCATTCCCAAAACTTACACATGAATTAATGTAAGAACAGCTAAAACTAATTAAAATTAGAATTTAGACTGATAAAAATTAACATCTAACCCCGCAAGTTACACATGAATCTACGTAAAAACACCTAAAAATAATAAAGATATAACATTCATTCCCAAAATTTAGACTGATAACAATTTACATTCATTCCCACAACTTACACGTGAATCTACGTTAATACATCTAAAGCATCGTGAAAACCCTTTAGTTACTTTTTTCAGTGCTATTAACATTCATTCCCACAATTTACACACGAATCCCCGCAAAAACGGCAAAAACAGATAACCTTTATAACATTCATTCCCACAATTTGCAGCACTAATGAAAAGTAGCATTCATTCCAACAAATTAGACTGATGAAAATTGACATTGATTCCCACATTTTCAAATAATGAGAAATGACATGCATTCCCAGAATTTACACTAATGAGAACTAATATTCATACCCACAATTTACACTAATGAAGATTAACATTCATTCCCAAAATTTACACATGAATCCACGATAATACAACAAAAACTTAGTGAAAAAAGTGTTTCATTGTATTCAGTGATGTCACCATTCATTTCCACACTTTACACTAAAGAAAAATAACATTCATTTCCACATTTTACACTAATGAAAATCAAAATTCATTCCCACAATTTACACATGAATCCACGTTAATACATCTAAACCTAGTCCAAAGACTTATAGTTATAAATTTTCAGTGATAGTAACATTCAATTCCACATTTTACACATGAATCCATGCAAGAACAGTTAAAGCTAATAAAAACTTAAACATTCATTCCCACAAATTACAGTAATGAAAAATAACATTCATTCCCACAATTTCGACTTGTGAAAATTATCATTCATTTCCACAATTTACACATGAATTCACGTAAAACAGCTAAAACAAATAAAAAATATAGCATTCTTTCCCACAATTTACACTAATGAAAAGTAACATTGGTTCCCACAATTTACAGTAATGAAAATTAACATTCATTCCCATATTTTAGACTGATGAAAATTATCATCCATTCCCACAATTTACACATGGATCCACGTAAAAACACCTAAAAGAAAGAAAAAAATGCATTCTTTCCCACAATTTACACTAATGAAAAGTAACATTCATTCCCACAATTTTGTCGGATCAAGATTTACATCCATTCCCACAATTTACACATGAATCTACATTAATACATCTAAAACATCGTGAAAACCCTATAGTTACTTTTTTCAGTGCTATTAACACTCATTCCCACAATTTACACACGAATCCACGCAAAAACGGCAAAAACAGACAAAAAAGATAATATTCATTCCCACAGTTTCCACTAATGAAAAGTAACATTCTTTCCCACAATTTACACTAATGAAAAGTGACATTCATTCCCACAATTTTGTCGGATCAAGATTTACATCCATTCCCACAATTTACACATGAATTTACATTAATACATCTAAAACTTCGTGAAAACCCTATAGTTACTTTTTTCAGTGCTATTAACATTCATTCCCACAACTTACACACGAATCCACGCAAAAACGGCAAAAACAGATAACCTTTATAACATTCATTCCCACAATTTGCGGCACTAATGAAAAGTAGCATTCATTCCAACAATTTAGACTGATGAAAATTGACATTGATTCCCACATTTTCAAATAATGAAAAATGACATGCATTCCCAGAATTTACACTAATGAGAATTAACATTCATTCCCACAATTTACACTGATGAAGATTAACATTCATTCCCAAAATTTACACATGAATCCACTATAATGCAACAAAAACTTCACGAAAAAAATGTTTCCTTGTATTCAGTGATGTCACCATTCATTTCCACATTTTAAACTAAAGAAAAAAAAACATTCATTCCCACAACTTACACAAGAATCAACATAAATACACCTAAAACTAATAAAAATTTAACGTTCATTTCCACAAGTTGCACTAATGAAAAGAAACATTCATTCCCACAATTCAGACTGTTGAGAATTGACATTGATTCCCACAATTTACACTCTATTCCACGTAAAAAGAGCTAAAAAAATAGCATTCTTTCCCACAGTTTACACTAATGAAAAGTAACATTGATACCCATAAATTACAGTAATGAAAAAAAAATCATTCCCACAATTTACATACGAATCAACCTAAGAACAGCTAAAACTAATCAATAGTAGAGCATTCATTCCCACAATTTAGTCAGATCAAGATTTACATCCATTCCCACAATTCACACGTGAATCAACGTTAATCCATCTGAAACATAGTGAAAACACTTTTAGTTACTTTTTTCGGTCATATTAAAATTCATTCCCACAACTTACACACGAATCCACGCAAAAGCGGCAAAAACAGATAAAAAAATTGCATTCATTCCCACAATTTACACTAATGAAAAGTAACATTCATTCCCACAATTTCGTGGTATCAAGATTTACACCCATTCCCACAATTTACACGTGACTCTACGTTAATACAACTACAACATCCTGAAAAGCTTTTAGTTACTTTTTTCAGTGCTATTAACATTCATTCCCACAATTTACACAGGAATCCACGCAAAAACGGCAAAAACAGACAAATACATAATATTCATTCCCAGAATTTACACTAATGGAAAAAAACATCCATTCCCACAATTTAGACTGTTGAGAACTGACATTGATTTCCACAATTTACACATTAATTCACGTAAAAACAGCTTAAGAAATAAAAAATTTAGCATTTTTTCAAGCAATTTACGCTAATGAAAAGTAACATTGATTCCTACATATAACAGTAATGAAAAGCAAAATTCATTCCCAAAATTTACACTCGAATCAACGTAAGAACAGCTAAAACTAATCAATAATATAACATTCCTTCCCACAAATTACAGTAATGAAAAAAAACGTTCACTGCCACGAATTAAACTGATGAAAATTGACATTGATTCCCACAACTTACAATAATGAGAAATAACATGCATTCCGAGAATTTACACTAATGAGAATTAACATTCATTCCCACAATTTACACTAATGAAGATTAACATTCATTCCCAAAATTTACACATGAATGCACGATAATGCAACAAAAACTTAATGAAAAAAGTGTTTCCTTGTAATCAGTGATGTCACCATTCATTTCCACATTTTACACTAACGAAAATCAACATTCATTCCCACAATTTACACATGAATCCACGTTAATACATTTAAACCTAGTGCAAAAATTTTTAGATACTATTTTTAGTGATATTAACATTCAATTCCAAATTTTACACATTAATCCATGCAAGAACAGTTAAAACTAATAAAAACTAAAACATTCATTCCCACAAATTACACTTGAATCAACGTTAATACATCTAAAACCTAGTGAAAACACCGTTAGTTACTTTTTTCAGTGATCTGAACATTCACTCCCATAATTTACACTAATAAAGGTTAACATTCATTCCCATAATTTAAACATGAATCCACGTAAAAACAGCTAGAACAAATGAAAAATATAGCATTCTTTCCCACAATTTACACTAACGAAAAGTAACATTGATTCCCAAAATTTACAGTAACGAAAATTAAAATTCATTCCCACAATTTAGTCAGATCAAGATTTACATCCATTCCCACAATTCACACGTGAATCTACGTTAATCCATCTGAAACATAGTAAAAACATTTTTAGTTTCTTTTTTCAGTCATATTAACATTCATTCCCACAACTTACACACGAATCAACATAAATACACCTAAGCATAGGAGTCGACTTTTACTTTTCCCAGGGGGGGCTCAAAATTTAAAAACAATTGGAAAAATAAGAAGGTAGAAAACCTGTCACTTTTAACAACGTACAATATAAACATGTATTAATGTATAATAACAAAACAAAACATTGCAATAAAACAGATAAAGCTTCATGGTCTACAGAATCATCAGTTCAATTCTTTGATCAGTGTTTCTTCAATAAAATAAACGTGTTTTTTCAGAGCCCAAACAAAATTCCCAGAGGGGGCTGAGCCCCCCATAGAAAATTCCAGAAGGGGCTGGAGCCCCCAAGCCCCCACATAGTCGGCGCCTATGCACCTAAAACTAATAAAAATTTAACGTTCATTTCCACAATTTGCATTAATGAAAAGAAACATTCATTCCCACAATTCAGACTGTTGAGAATTGACATTGATTCCCACAATTTACACTCTATTCCACGTAAAAAGAGCTAAAAAAATAGCATTCTTTCCCACAGTTTACACTAATGAAAAGTAACATTGATACCCATAAATTACAGTAATGAAAAAAAAGTCATTCCCACAATTTACATACGAATCAACCTAAGAACAGCTAAAACTAATCAATAATAGAGCATTCATTCCCACAATTTTCAGTAATGAAAAATAACCTTTCCCCACAATTTACACACGAATCCACGCAAAAACGGTAAAAACAGACAAATACATAACATTCATTCCCAGAATTTACACTAATGGAAAGAAACATCCATTCCTACAATTTAGACTGTTGAGAACTACCATTGATTTCCACAATTTACAAGTTAATTCACGTAAAAACAGCTTAAGAAATAAAAAATTTAGCATTTTTTCAAACAATTTACGCTAATGAAAAGTAACATTGATTCCTACGTATAACAGTAATGAAAAGCAAAATTCATTCCCAAAATTTACACGCGAATCAACGTAAGAACAGCTAAAACTAATCAATAATATAACATTCCTTCCCACAATTTACAGTAATGAAAAATAACGTTCACTGCCACGAATTAAACTGATGAAAATTGACATTGACTCCCACAACTTACAATAATGAGAAATAACATGCATTCCGAGAATTTACACTAATGAGAATTAAGATTCACTCCCACAATATACCCTAATGGAAATTAACGTTCATTCCCACAATTTCGACAGGTGACAATTATCATCCGTTCCCACAACTTACACATGAATCCACCTAAAAACAGCTAAAAGAAATAAAACATATAACAATCTTTCCCACAATTTAACCTAATGAAAAGAAACATTCATTCCCACAATTTAGACTGTTGAGAATTGACATTGATTGGCACAATTTACACATTAATCCGCGTAAAAACAGCTAAAAAATAATAAATATAGCATTCTTTCCCATAATTTACACTAATGAAAAGTAACATTGGTTCCCACAAATTACAGTTATTAAAAATAACATTCATTCCCACAATTTACACAGGAATCAACGTAAGAACATCTAAAACTAATCAATAAAATAACATTCATTCCGACAATTTACAGTAATGAAAAAAGAAACGTTCATTCCCACAATCTGCACATGAATTCACGCAAAAACGGCAAAAACAGATAACCTTTATAACATTCATTCCCACGATTTGCACTAATGAAAAGTAGCATTCATTCCAACAACTTAGACTGATGAAAATTGACATTGATTCCCACATTTTCAAATAGTGGGAAATGACATGCATTCCCAGAATTTACACAAATGAGAATTAACATTCATTCCCACAATTTACACTAATGAAGATTAACATTCATTCCCAAAATTTACACATGAATGCACGATAATGCAACAAAAACTTAATGAAAAAAGTGTTTCCTTGTATTCAGTGATGTCACCATTCATTTCCACATTTTACACTAACGAAAATCAACATTCATTCCCACAATTTACACATGAATCCACGTTAATACATCTAAAACCTAGTGAAAACACCTTTAGTTACTTTTTTCAGTGATCTGAACATTCACTCCCATAATTTACACTGATAAAGGTTAACATTCATTCCCACAATTTAAACATGAACCCACGTAAAAACAGCTAGAACAAATGAAAAATATAGCATTCTTTCCCACAATTTACACTAACGAAAAGTAACATTGATTCCCAAAATTTACAGTAACGAAAATTAAACTTCATTCCCACAGTTTAGTCAGATCAAGATTTACATCCATTCCCACAATTCACACGTGAATCTACGTTAATCCATCCGAAACATAGTAAAAACATTTTTAGTTTCTTTTTTCAGTCATATTAACATTCATTCCCACAACTTACACACGAATCAACATAAATACACGTAAGCATAGGAGCCGACTTTTACTTTTCCCAGGGGGGGCTCAAAATTTAAAAACAATTGGAAAAATAAGAAGGTAGAAATCCTGTCACTTTTAACAACGTACAATATACACATGTATTAATGTATAACTATCCTGCAGCGGCGGACACGTTAAGCAATCGGTTCTAATGAAAGTTGATTGAGTATCGGTAAGGTGACCCTTCGTCGGACACGCGAAGTAATGGGTAGTAAAGAGGGGTAATGAAATTTTGATAAAGTGGATTTTCGCGGGACACGTAATGTAAATATAAATGTATAGTTTCCAGCATTCCCCGACCACATGGTTCATTGAAGCCCAAAGTCCCGATTTCCATTCTAAGGTTGTTCCAGGTCCATGATGATTTAAATTGAAATCTTTGAAGGCCTCATATTTGCAACCATTCCTCGATCACATGGTGCATGGAATCCCTGAGTTTTGATTTCCATTCCAAGGTTGTTCCAGGTCCATGATGATATAAATCGAAATCATTGACAACCTCATAGTTGGAAGCATTCCCCGACCACATGGTCCATGGGAGCCCCGAGGTTTGATTCCATTCCAAGGTTGTTCCAGGTCCATTTTTCGCGATGCAACTTTTCGTGCACTTCTGAGCGTGCCAGAAACGTCTCGATTAAAACCGAAGGGAGAGAAGCGTTGCCATTGAATAGTATATCAGAAAACACAATTGGATCCATTTAATTCGAAATTGCGATTACAGAATATACAATATTAAAAATATTGAATCAAATGCGTAAAAACATATTTACCACTACACGAATTCCATGAAAGTAATACAAAAGCGCATTGTGAAAATTTTAAAGGGGTCCCAAAGTTAGATGCATCTAAACACGCAATCAGAAATTCATGATATATAAAAGGGTTTTAAATACAGCAGATCGATCATGAAAATTTTTAATTGATTCACTCACATGCATCACAGACCAAATGCACAACTTTGGCGTTTTGAATTGCAGCTCAGTGGTGGGCACGTTTCCAGTTTAGAATCCATGTGAAGTGGAAGCAATTGTTTCCAGCTTGAGCACACGTTTATGTTTACGCAGAACGAAAATGACGTGCTTGAAATCCAGTACTTTAGCCTTCGGATGGCCAGTCGTGAACAGTAATTCTGTGCATGCCAAGGAGAACGCGTTTCGGGGGATTTGGATGCTTCTCGGCACGGCCTGCTTCAATGCAATATGAAAATAGCTGTTTTCGAGTCTGGCCAGTTAGAGTTTCACATCCAAATCAGTGAAACAGTTCGGAGGAGCAAGTTTCAAGTAAATTTCCAGTTGATTGCAAGGAAAGGCAGAATAGCTTTTAGACAACTGCATGTGTTTTGAATGGCTTCGTTTCAGTGAAATCACAAAATTGTTGCCGTTTCTGAAATTCATTATTTAGATCGTTGCATCCAGACCTGTTATTATAAAAGCAGAAATTGATCATTCAGCGTTTTAGTATTCGATATAGTATAGAAAAGATTTGTAAAGCAATGAATTAATTTAGAATTTCAGGGCCCTAAAAATTTCTATAAACAAAGGATAAGAATAAATCGAAAGGAAAATAAGAATGGTACAGAGGAGTTTAGTGAAGGCAAATAGAAACAACTTAGCCACTTACCAGTTAAATCCTGAGAAGCTTTTAGTTGGAAATCTCGAGTAAAACGGCAGCAAAAATAAAACGCAGCCACAAAACGAAATCAATTCATTCGGTTTGTCCCGTCCCAAATTCGAAAATGGACATCCACTGCACGTTCGCTGAAGGAAGGAAGGAACTTCCTCGTCAATCAAAGGCCGCAGTAACAAAACATGCTGTCGGATTAGTGTCAAACGCAACAGGGATTCATTGTTTCGAAAACGGTAAACAACGCACGATCGACCTTTCCAGAAGCACGACGTCATTTCAAATGCCTTTAGCCACGGGGGTCGCATGGCACAGCAGGTTTTGTTCGACTCAATGCTTTGGTACGCGAGGAAGCTCGGGACACGTCCCCCTCGCACGCAAAACAAAAGCCGAGGAGAGCAGCGGGCAGTGCAGCATCTGACAGAGTACACAAAGCAGACATCAAAGCAAAACAAAGGGCGGAAGGATTTTCGAGGGAGAAAAGTGTAAAAATCTGAAAAACGAAAACGAATTTGGCAAAAAGAAATAATTTCTAGGCTTCTCCTCTGGAAGGGGAACGAATCGAAGTGGTTTCGAAAAAGAACAGGAAAAGCACGAAATTGCTAGAGGGTCCACAACACCCCGGCCGGGTGGGCTTTGACGGGCGTTTCCGTCACCGCTCAGATATTATATAAGGTAGACCATCCTGCAGCGGCGGACACGTTAAGCAATCCGTTCTAATTAAAGTTGATTAAGCTGCGATAAGATCACTGTTCGTCGGACCCGCAAAGCAATGGAACTTTATTTGAAATAATTGAAATGCTCCATTCCCCGATCACATGGTCCATGGAAGCCGTGAGTTCCAATTTTGATTCCAAGGTTGTTCCAGGTCCATGTTTTCTCTGATGATTTAACTTGAAACCATTGAAATCTTCAAAGTTGTATCCATTCCCCCATAGCATGGTCCATGGAATCCCCGATCCCGAGTTCCATTCCAAGGTTGTTCTGGGTCCATGTTTTCTCCCATGATTTAATTTGAAATGATTCTGATCGTCATATTTCCATCCTTTTCCCCACGGAAGCCCCGAGGTCTGATTCCATCCCAAGGTTGTTCCAGGTCCATTTTTTCCATGATGCAAATGTTCGTGCACTTCTGAGCGTGCCAGAAATGTCTCGATTTAAACCGAACAGAGAGAAGCATTGCGATCGAATAGTATAGTTAATGCTCACCTGTCTCAGGGTAATCTAATGACTTACTGATATTTAATACTCACCTGTCTCAGGAAGTGGGCGTTCGTGCGTTAGCCCTTGAACTGCCTGAGCAAAACCTAGCCCTAAGGTCGGTGATTGCCCAGGAAAACACTTTTCCCGCCAACGCACCTGTCACCGCAGCGAAAACTGCGGGATAAGGAAGGAAAAAGAAAAGAACAGAAAAGAGAAGGGGGGAGTCGAGAAAAAAGGAAGAACGTAAAAGAAAAAAAAAATTGAGGGAGGGAAAACCAGGGTGGGGATGAAATTGTAGCTGTAATTTTAAGGCGTGAATACTGATCAGCATAAATCTCAAGGGATCTAGCAAGTTAGATAGCATGGTGTCACCCGCTGTGACCTCGTGATAATGCAAGCAGACAAACTACAGCCCTCCCCAGCAACAGTGACACTTCGCCCAGGTGGTATTAACTGCGGTTAAATCAGGTCTAACCAATATTTAATACTCACCTGTCTCAGGGTAAACTAATGACTTACTGATATTTAATACTCACCTGTCTCAGGAAGTGGGCGTTCGTGCGTTAGCCCTTGAACTGCCTGAGCAAAACCTAGCCCTAAGGTCGGTGATTGCCCAGGAAAACACTTTTCCCGCCAAAGGACACGCAAGTGTACCCACCAATCGCCGAACGCTAACACTACAATCCTAGAACACCTAGCAATAACGGGCTCCCCAAACCCACTAGAGCCAGGAATGGAAAACTCGCAGGGCGCGAAAACATAGCTCGAGAGCTACGCCTAATCCTAGATGCCGAGTTATTGCCCAAAGGCAACAGCGCGACCAGACAGCATTGAACATTTCGCGAGGCAAAAGACGCAAGGCCTGAAGGCAACAGCCCGGCCCGAAGGCAGACGACTGGCCTGAAGACCAAACTTACCATATATTATAGCACTATTATGATAATATACACGAGGCCCGCAGGCAACAGCACGGCCCGGAGGCAGCAGCAACAGCAAGGCCCGAAGGCAACAGCAACAGCAAGGCCCGAAGGCAACAGCAACAGCAAGGCCCAAAGGCAGCAGCAACAGCAAGGCCCGAAGGCAACAGCAACAGCAAGGCCCGAAGGCAACAGCAACAGCAAGGCCCGAAGGCAACAGCAACAGCAAGGCCCGAAGGCAGACGAATGGCCCGAAGACCAAATGATCATTATTATTGTTATGATACGATACGCAAGGCCCGAAGGCAGCAGCAAGGCCCGAAGGCATACAAATGGCCCGAAGACCAAAATTATCATTAGTGTTTTGATGATATGATACGCAAGGCCCGAAGGCAAAGCAAGGCCCAACGGCAGACAAATGGCCCGAAGACCAAACTTACCATTAGTATTATTATTATAATATATGCATGGCCCGAAGGTAGCGGCAAGGCCCGAAGGCAAAAGCAAGGCCCGAAGGCAAACGCAATGCCCGAAGGCAAACGAATGGCCCAAAGACCCAACTTACCATTAGTATTATTATTAGAATATATGCATGGCCCGAAGGCAAAAGCAAGGCCCGAAGGCAGACGAATGGCCCGAAGACCAAACTTACCATTAGTATTATTATTATAATATATGCATGGCCCGAAGGCAACAGCAAGGCCCGAAGGCAAACAAATGGCCCGAAGACCAAACTTATCATTAGTATTATTATGATACTATACGCATGGCCCGAAGGCAAAAAGCAAGGCCCGAAGGCAGACGAATAGCCCGAAGACCTAACTTACCATTAGTATTATTATGATAATATATGCAGGGCCCGAAGGCAAAAGCAAGGCCCGAAGGCAGACAAATGGCCCAAAAACCAAACTTATCATTAGTATTATCATGATAATATACGCATGGCCCGAAGGCAAAAACAAGGCCTGAAGGCAGACAAATGGTCCGAAGACCCAACTTATCATTAGCATTATTATGATAATATATGCATGGCCCGGAGGCAAAAACAAGTTCTGAAGGCCGACGAATGGCCCAAAGACCAAACTTATCATTACCATTCTTATGATCATATACGCATGGCCCGAAGGCAAACGCAAGTCCCGAAGGCAACAGCATGGCCCGGAGGCAACAAATGGCCCAAAGACCAAACTTATCATCAGCATTATTATGATAATATACACATGGCCCAAAGGCAAAGTACATGGCACGCAGATATAACAAAGGCTAGAAGGCAAAAGCATGGCCCAACAACAGATGAATGGCCCAAAAACCAAACTTATCATTAGTATTATTCTGATAATATTCATATGGCCCGAAGGCAAACTACATGGCAAGCATATATAACAAAGGCTAGAAGGCAAAAGCATGGCCAGAAGGCATTATAAAAGGCCTGAAGGCAACAGCAAGGCTCAAAAGCCCCAGCAAGGTCCAAAAGCAAAAACAAGACCTGAAAGCAGACAAATGGCCCGAAGACCGAACCTATCATCAGCATCATTACGATAATATACACATGGCCCGACGGCAAAGTACATGGCACGCATATATAACAAAGGCTAGAAGGCAAAAGCATGGCCAGAAGGCATTATAAAAGGCCTGAAGGCAACAGCATGGCTCGAAAGCCCCAGCAAGGTCCAAAAGCAAAAACAAGGCCCGAAAGCAGACGAATGGCCAAAAACCAAACTTATCATCAGCATTATTATGATAATATACACATGGCCCGACGGCAAAGTACATGGCACGCATACCTAACAAAGGCCAGAAGGCAAAAGCATGGCCTGACAGCATTATAACAGGTCCGAAAGCAAAAGCAAGGCCCGAAGGCCGACGAATGGCCCGAAGACCAAACTCATCATTAGTATATTATGATACTATACGCATATCCAGAAGGCAAAATACATGGGACGCTTACATCACACAGGCTAGAAGGCAAAAGCAAAAGCAAAAGCATGGCCCAAAGGCATTATAAGGCGCAAAAGCAGCAGCCAGAATGGAAGACATAGCAACCACTCCCGTTAATGAAGCAGATGTTACAGAAAGGCAGGGCGTGCTGTCCCATGAAGGAAAAAGAAATAAGCTTTTACCGTTCGAGGCATGCACTAGCTTAAATCACCAAGCAAGATCATCCCGTGCCCGGATGGACAGGCGGACAAACGGATGCAATTCAGCTACCGAAGAGGCCCGGCCAATCAAACGCCTTAGCAACGGCCTACCAAGAACAATGGCTTGACAACAATGTTGAAGGCTGCCAATTAATGATAACAAGTCAAGCGTGGTACCAGATGTTTGTTGATCCCAAGCACTCAACTGTGCTCTGATCTTAATAATCATCTCATCCGGTAAACACAATTCCAAAGCTTCAGTATCAAGCACACAGCCTAAATAGGTAATAGAAGTCGAAGGCCCTCCGGTTGTATCGGCTGCGAGTGGAACACCCAAAAGTGTACGAAGGGCAAAACCCTGATGCAAATTCCTAGAGACCGCTAGACGAGCCAAAAAGAAATCATCTAGGGAATGCTGAACATGCAGAATATTCGCTTCATGCCTGAACATAAATTGTAAACTATCCGCAAACCGAGTAAAATCCTTGGGCCGAACGCAAACCAAAAGGCAATGCTAAATCGATGAAAACACTTTCTTCCCAGCACAGACCCAGTAAATAGCGATGCTCTTGGCACACGGGCAACAGTCGATATGCCCGTGGAGTATCAAACTTAGCTATTAGTGCCCCTTTCCCCAACTGCATAATAAGAGAAATTGCTTCTGGGATACCGGCAGAAGAAACAGCAGCCTCAGATTGCGCGATCAAGTCAATCACGCTATGGGAATGTGGAAACGAGAGATCAGGTATCCGCCTGAACTTGCCTGGTGGAGATTTTGGGATAACGCCAAAACGATGTAGGTGCAAACCAATTGTAGGAAGTTTTGGAAAAGGGGGGCCAGCTATGGAACCAAGCTTAAACTCATCCGCAAGGTAACTATCCATAATGGCAAGCTGACTATAAGCTGACTGGCAATTGCGCGTAGCTGGGTGCACAGGGCCCAAGGTGACCCCGAGATTAAAGCCATATCGCAAACCGTGCAAAACATAATGCACATTGACAAACGTAGAATCTGCTAAAAAATATTGCCAAACGTAAAAATTCAATGGTGTAATAGTGACTGGAGCAGGCAAAAAAAACAAGGAGGAGAAAAGCACAAAAATCGAGCTGACTATAGATAAAATCAAGGTCATATAGGGCCCATCAACAATCGCTTGAAACAAGGCCAAGTCCGTCGAACCCAGCGTGTGGCGTAATACAATTATCTAATTAATGCGTATCCGACTTGAAATGTTCCAAACTTTAGCAACAGGGTCTCTTCTTATCAAATAAGACCTGTCAGCCACAAGCAAATTAACATGTAACCATGTATATCATGGTCGCGCTCATTTGGTTCATTCAAATAAAAACTCATTCAAAAAACAACACGTTCAAACAACATTGAAACTTCCATCAAAGTGGCTGGCTTTCGACGTATTGCAAACAACAATTCAATGACGTGGAAGATAGCGATGAATTATATGAAGATTCTCAAGATCAGTATTTTGAACAACAAGATTGTATACATATTGTTGAACTGCCTGATTGCTGCGATCTGCATTTGATAGTTTTTTATGTTAAACATGTAGCAGCCACTGGCACAAAGCTATGCATTCTGAGATTGCTACTTTGTTCGAGAATATAAACAAGGGAGAAACATAATATAAATTAGACCCAGTAATTTCTGATAACTTCTCTTCCTCGCCACAGGGGGCGAGGACTCAGAAGGGTGCTAACGCCAAAGTCTTAAGTAAAAATAAAAAGAACGATCTCACCGATCCACAAGGAATGAAATTGCTTGTCGCTCCTTGACGCTTGAAGCGATTAACTCTGACTGCAATACGCTCTCGACACTACCAAACTGGAGCCACGGGTTAACCAACGATTGCCGGAAAAGCCTAACCCGATCAACGAATGACTTTGCAATTTGGTGAGATCCAATTCACAAGATTCCGTGAATAAAAAACTTGTACAGTCGCAATTCCAACACGGCGAACAAATCGTGTGACCAAAACATTGAGGAAATATCACCAAGAGACTGGACGTGATAAAAACACGTAGATGAAATTGTAGCTGTAATTTTAAGGCGTGAATACTGATCAGCATAAATCTCAAGGGATCTAGCAAGTTAGATAGCATGGTGTCACCCGCTGTGACCTCGTGATAATGCAAGCAGACAAACCACAGCCCTCCCCAGCAACAGTGACGCTTCGCCCAGGTGGTATTAACTGCGGTTAAATCAGGTCTAACCGATATTATATCATAATTGGATCAATTTAATTCGAAATTTCGATTGGAGAATGTACAATATTAAAAATACAACTCAAATTCGTAAAAACATATTTACGACTACAGGAATCCATGCAAGCAATACAAAAGCGCATTGTGAAAATTTTAGAGGGGTCCCAAAGTTAGATGCATCTAAACACGCAGTCAAAAATTCATGATATATAAAAGGGTTTCAAATACAGCAGATTATGAAAATTTTTAGTTGATTCACTCACATATTTCACAGACCAAATGCACAACTTTGGCGTTTTGAATTGTAGCTCAGTGGTGGGCACTTTTCCAGTTTAGAATCCATGTGAAGTTGAAGAAATTGTTTCCAGCTTGAGCAGACGTTTATGTTATCCAGAACAAAAATGAGGTAATTGAAATCGACTACTTTAGCCTTCGGTTGGTCAGTCGTGAACAGTAATTCTCTGGATGCCAAGGAGAAAGCGTTTCGGGGAATTTGCATGCTTCTTGGCACGCCGTGCTTCAATGCAATATGAAAGTAGCTGTTTTCGAGTGTCGCAAGTTAGAGTTCCACATCCAAATCTGCAAAAATCGATTTAGAATTTTAGTATTCATCGATCAGAGCTCTCTCAAACAAATCAGAATCAATTTATAGAGAATATGAGTGAAATTTTGAAAATTTATTGCACGGTTGGAGAAATTTAAAAAGCGAGTTGTTGATCAGGGAATCTGAGCTGAATAAAACAATAGAACTGAGGGGGAAAATATAAAAAAAACTTAGCCACTTACCAGTGAAGTTCTTTGGGAAACAGTTGCAAATAGCAAGCTCGAAGTAAAATTCCAGTTGATTGCAAGGAAGGGCAGAATAGCTGTTAGACAACTGCATGTGCTTTGAATGGCTTCGTTTCAGTGAAATCACAAAATTGTCGTTTGTGAAATTCGTTCTTTAGATGGTTGCATCCAGACCTGTAATTATAAAAGCAGAAACTGACAATTCACGGTTTTAGCATTCGATTTAGCATTGAAAAGCTTTGGAAAGCAAAAAATTATTCAGAATTTTAGATCGCCCAGAAAGTTCTGTAAACAACGGATCAGAATAAATCGGAAACAAAAAGAATACAGGAGTTTAGAAGAGGCAAATAGAAACAACTTAGGCACTTACCAGTTAAATCCTCAGAAGCTTTTAGTTTGGAAGCTCGAGTAAAACGACAGCAAAAATAAAACGCAGCCGCAAAACGAAATAATTTCATTCGGTTTGTTTGTCCCGTCCCAAATTCGAAAATGGACATCCACTGCACGTTCGCTCAAGGAAGGAAGCAACTTCCTCGTCAATCAAAGGCCACAGTAAGAAAAGGGGTTGTCGGATTAGTGTCAAACGCAACAGGGATTCATTGTTTCGAATACGGTAAACAACGCACGATCGATCTTTCCAGAAGCATGACATCATCCAGACGTAATAATAGTCAGGGGGTCACTGATCAGAAAATGTTTTGTTCGACTGAGAGCTTTAGTGCGTGTCAAAGGTCGGGACATGTGCCCCTCGCACGCGAAACAAAAGCCTCGGCACTGCAGGATCTGACACAGCACACAAAGCAGACTTGAAACGAAAACAAAGGGCGGAAGGATTTTCGAGGTAGAAAAGTGTAAAAATCTAAAAAACGAAAACGAATTTCGAAAAACAAAATACATATTACAAATATACAGATTACTGGGAAGATATCTGAGTGGTTCTCGAAAAGAATACATGAGGAGAATTTTAGGAGTAGTGTCGGAAAGCTCCCATCGCTGGGGGTCTTTGAGGTCGGTTTCCGTCACCGCTCACGTTTTAGTATTATAGTAGAAATAACAAACAAAACATTGCAATAAAACAGATAAAGCTTCATGGTCTACAGTATCATCAGTTCAATTCTTTGATCAGTGTTTCTTAAATAAAATAAACGTGTTTTTTCAGAGCCCAAACAAAATTCCCAGAGGGGGCTGAGCCCCCCATAGAAATTTCCAGAAGGGGCTGGAGCCCCCAAGCCCCCACGTAGTCGGCGCCTATGCACCTAAAACTAATAAAAATTTAACATTAATTTCTACAATTTGAATTAATGAAAAGAAACATTCATTCCCACAATTCAGACTGTTGAGAATTGACATTGATTCCCACAATTTACACTCTATTCCACGTAAAAAGAGCTAAAAAAATTAGCATTCTTTCCCACAGTTTACACTAATGAAAAGTAACATTGATACCCATAAATTACAGTAATGAAAAAAAGTCATTCCCACAATTTACATTCGAATGAACCTAAGAACAGCTAAAACTAATCAATAATAGAGCATTCATTCCCACAATTTTCAGTAATGAAAAATAACCTTCTTCCCCACAATTTACACATGAATCCACGCAAAAACGATAAAAACAGATAAAAAAGATAATATTCATTCCCACAGTTTACACTAATGAAAAGTAACATTCATTCCCACAATTTAGTCAGATCAAGATTTACATCCATTCCCACAATTCACACGTGAATCAACGTTAATCCATCTGAAACATAGTAAAAGCACTTTTAGTTACTTTTTTCAGTCATATTAAAATTCATTCCCACAACTTACACACGAATCAACATAAATACACCTAAAACAAATAACAATTATAACATTCATTCCACACAATTTACACAAATATAAAATAAGATTAATCCCACAATTTCGACTGGTGAAAATTAACATTCATTCCCACAATTTAGTCGGATCAAGAAATACATCCATTCCCACAATTTACAGTATTGAAAAATAACATTCATTCCCACAATTTAGACTGATGAAACTTCTCATCAACTCCCACAATTTACACCTGAATTCACCTAAAAACAGCTAAAAGCAATAAAAAATATAACAATCTTTCCCACAATTTAAACTCATGAAAAGAAACATTCATTCCCACAATTTAGACTGTTGAGAATTGACATTGATTGGCACAATTTACACATTAATCCGCGTAAAAACAGCTAAAAAATAATAAATATAGCATTCTTTCCCACAATTTACACTAATGAAAAGTAACATTGGTTCCCACAAATTACAGTTATTAAAAATAACATTCATTCCCACAATTTACACACGAATCCACGCAAAAACGGCAAAAACAGATAAATACATAACATTCATTCCCACAATTTACACTAATGGAAAGAAACATCCATTCCCACAATTTAGACTGTTGAGAACTGACATTGATTTCCACAATTTACACATTAATTCACGTAAAAACAGCTTAAGAAATAAAAAATTTAGCATTTTTCAAACAATTTACGCTAATGAAAAGTAACATTGATTCCTACATATAACAGTAATGAAAAGTAAAATTCATTCCCAAAATTTACATGCGAATCAACGTAAGAACAGCCAAAACTAATCAATAATATAACATTCCTTCTCACAATTTACAGTAATGAAAAATAACATTCATTCCCACAATTTACAGTAATGAAAAATAACGTTCATCCCCACAATTTACACATGAATCCATGCAAAAACGGTAGAAAAAGATAAAAAAGATCACATTCATTCCCACCTTTTACACTAATGAAAAGTGAAATTCATTTCATTCCCACAATTTGGACTGATGAAAATTGACATTGATTCCCACAATTTACAATAATGAGAAATAACATGCATTCCGAGAATTTACACTAATGAGAATTAAGATTCACTCCCACAATATACCCTAATGAAAAATAACGTTCATTCCCACAATTTCGACAGGTGACAATTATCATCCGTTCCCACAACTTACACATGAATTCACGTAAAAACAGCTAAAACAAATAAAAAATATAGCATTCTTTCCCACAATTTACACTAATGAAAGTAACATTCAGTCCCACAATTTACACTTGAATCCATACAAAAACGTCAAAAACAGATAAAATATGACATTCATTCCCACAATTTGCATTAATGAAAAAAAACATTCTTTCCCACAATTTAGACTGTTGAAAGTTGACATTGATTCCCACAACTTACAAGTTATGAGAAATAACATGCATTCCGAGAATTTACACTAATGAGAATTAAGATTCACTCCGACAATTTACAGAAATGAAAAATGACATTCATTCCCACAATTTCGGCTGATGAAAATTATCATCCATTACCACAATTGACACATGAATGCACGCAAAAACAACTAAAAGAATTAAAAAATATAACATTCTTTCCCACAACTTACCCTAATTAAAAGTAACATTCATTCCCACAATTTAGTCAGATCAAGATTTACATCCATTCCCACAATTCACACGTGAATCTACGTTAATCCATCTGAAAGATAGTGAAAACATTTTTATTTTCTTTTTTCAGTCATATTAACATTCATTCCCACAACTTACACACGAATCAACATAAATACACCTAAAACAAATAAAAATTTAACGTTCATTTCCACAATTTGCATTAATGAAAAGAAACATTCATTCCCACATTTCAGACTGTTGAGAATTGACATTGATTCCCACAATTTACACATTATTCCACGTAAAAAGAGCTAAAAAAATAGCATTCTTTCCCACAGTTTACACTAATGAAAAGTAACATTCATACCTTTAAATTACAGTAATGAAAAAAATTCGTTCCCACAATTTACATACGAATCAACCTAAGAACAGCTAAAACTAGTCAATAATAGAGCATTCATTCCCACAATTTTCAGTAATGAAAAATAACTTTTTTCCCCACAGTTTACACATGAATCCACGCAAAAACGGTAAAAACAGATAAAAAAGATCACATTCATTCCCACCTTTTACACTAATGAAAAGTGAAATTCATTTCATTCCCACAATTTGGACTGATGAAAATTGACATTGATTCCCACAATTTACAACAATGAGAAATAACATGCATTCCGAGAATTTACACTAATGAGAATTAAGATTCACTCCCACAATATACCCTAATGAAAAATAACGTTCATTCCCACAATTTCGACAGGTGACAATTATCATCCGTTCCCACAACTTACACATGAATTCACGTAAAAACAGCTAAAACAAATAAAAAATATAGCATTCTTTCCCACAATTTACACTTGAATCCATACAAAAACGTCAAAAACAGATAAAATATGACATTCATTCCCACAATTTGCATTAATGAAAAAAAAACATTCATTCCCACAATTTAGACTGTTGAAAGTTGACATTGATTCCCACAATTTACAAGTTATGAGAAATAACATGCATTCCGAGAATTTACACTAATGAGAATTAAGATTCACTCCGACAATTTACAGAAATGAAAAATGACATTTATTCCCACAATTTCGGCTGATGAAAATTATCATCCATTACCACAATTGACACATGAATGCACGCAAAAACAACTAAAAGAATTAAAAAATATAACATTCTTTCCCACAACTTACCCTAATTAAAAGTAACATTCATTCCCACAATTTAGTCAGATCAAGATTTACATCCATTCCCACAATTCACACGTGAATCTACGTTAATCCATCTGAAAGATAGTGAAAACATTTTTATTTTCTTTTTTCAGTCATATTAACATTCATTCACACAACTTACACACGAATCAACATAAATACACCCAAAACAAATAAAAATTTAACGTTCATTTCCACAATTTGCATTAATGAAAAGAAACATTCATTCCCACATTTCAGACTGTTGAGAATTGACATTGATTCCCACAATTTACACATTATTCCACGTAAAAAGAGCTAAAAAAATAGCATTCTTTCCCACAGTTTACACTAATGAAAAGTAACATTCATACCTTTAAATTACAGTAAGGAAAAAAATTCATTCCCACAATTTACATACCAATCAACCTAAGAACAGCTAAAACTAGTCAATAATAGAGCATTCATTCCCACAATTTTCAGTAATGAAAAATAACTTTCTTCCCCACAGTTTACACATGAATCCACGCAAAAACGGTAAAAACAGATAAAAAAGATAATACTCCTTCCCACAGTTTACACTATTAAAAAGTGACATTTATTCCCACAATTTAAATTGATGAAAGTTGACATTGATTCCCACAACTTACAATATATGAGAAATAACATGTATTCCGAGAAATTACACTAATGAGAATTAAGATTCACTCCCACAATTTACAGTAATGAAAAATGACATTCGTTCCCAAAATTTTGGCTTGTGAAAATTATCCTCCTTTCACACAATTGACACATGAATGCACGCAAAAACAGCTAAAAGAAATAAAAAATTTAACATTTTTTCCCACAATTTACACTAATGAAAAGCATCATTGATTCCCACAAATTACAGTAATGAAAAAAAATTCATTCCCACAATTTACAGACAAATTAACGTAAGAACAGCTAAAACTAATCAATAGTAGAGCATTCATTCCCACAATTTTCAGTAATGAAAAATAACCTTCTTCCCCACAATTTACACATGAATCCACGCAAAAACGGTAAAACAAGATAAAAAAGATAATATTCATTCCCACAGTTTACACTAATGAAAAGTAACATTAATTCCCACAATTTAGTCAAATCAAGATTTACATCCATTCCCACAATTCACACGTGAATCTACGTTAATCCATCTGAATCATAGTGAAAACACTTTTAGTTACTTGTTTCAGTCATATTAAAATTCATTCCCACAACTTACACACGAATCAACATAAATACACCTACAACTAATAAAAATTTAACGTTCATTCCCACAATTTGCACTAATGAAAAGAAACATTCATTCCCACTTTCTAGATTGTGGGGAATTGACATTGATTCCCGCAATTTACACATTATTCCACGTAAAAACAGTTAAAAAATATAGCATTCTTTCCCAGAATTCACACTCATGAAAAGTAACATTGATGCCCACAAATTATAGTAACGAAAAAAAGTTCATTCCCACAATGTGCAGTAATGAAAAATAACCTTCATTCCCACATTTTAGACTGATGAAAATTGACAATGATTCCCACAACTTACAATAAAGAGAAAAAACTCGCATTCCGAGAATTTACACTAATGAGAATTAAGATTCACTCCCACAATTTACAGTAATGAAAAATGACCTTCATTCCCACAATTTCGGCTGATGAAAATTATCAGCCATTACGGTAGATTGATAGGGGCGGGTTCTAGCTCACCTGATAAAGTCATGCAATAGTGGCGCATGCGCAGTTCAATAGCTGCTCTGGGTTTCTTGATGTATGACCATAGATTGAGTAGTCAAGAAGACATGTGAATGGATTATCACAATTAAGAACTATTTAAACTTTTTACAACAATTAAATAAACTATTAACAATTAAATTATATACAACAATTAAATAAACTATTAACAATTAAATTATATACAACAATTAAATAAACTTTATACATATTAACAATTAAACTTTATACATATTAACAATTAAAAATACAATTAAACAATTAAACAATGAACAACCTAACTGTAGGGTGGAGTTGGATGAAGCAGCAATTCCTCACAGCTGAGGCGGAGTTAAAAGCCACACGCCACGCCAGAGAGTCAATTGCTCTTCTAACGTGAGTTCTTCTAACTCCGCCTCAGTAGGGGAGTTCAATACAATAATGTGTGGGAAGAAATGAAAATCCTCCTCACACACTGATGGCTGAGCAGAGGACTCAGTCACCTCATCCCCCCAATAGGAGTTACTACCTCAATGACCTCTAAATTAGAGGCCCCCAACTCCACCCTACAATTAGGGCACCTTGGTCTGACCGCCATCTCCAACCATTGTTCAATACAAGCTGTATGGAAGATACCCCCACAGGAGGGGCATCTTCTCATTTCCGGTAGGGGAGCCTCCCCCATGCACACGGTGCATGGGTTCAACTCCCCCACAAATAACCTTGTTTGCCGCTGTTGTTGTATCGCTAAATAGGAAGGATAGTGTTCATATAATAGAGAGTTACAAGTACTTATTAATCAGAAAGTAAGTTTCCAAGAGAAGATACTTACGCTCGGTTTGGGTGGCTTGACTTGTAGATGCTAAAAAGCAAAATTTTAATTGATTTAGAAACAAGTATATCAAATCATAATAGTGAATTTTAATTGATTTAGAAACATGTATTAACAATGGAAATGAATACTTACATCGAATAGTAATGATGCTATGTCGATCCGAGATTGGTGGCACAAAGGCCTCCTGGGCCATTTCCGTCGCCAGAGCAATTTGCCCTGGCGACATCCTCACCATCGGCACTCCAGGTGTTAATTGTGATCTGACCAACGGTGACTCTCTATAAAAGATGGTAAGACAACATGAGAACTAGAAAAAAAATGTTAATCAATATATACAGTGATAATGAAAGTAAACTTACAAGATGTCATTTCCTCATAATTCAAGGACGAAGACGACGAAGGGAACCTTCGTCGTCTTCACCTTAAAGGCCGTCTAATAACTCTAGATCTTTGTGCTATAAGAAAAGGTTTTAGATCAATAACATAACTAATTACATTTATATAAAATAAGATAAGAAGGTGACTTACCAGGAGAATTGACAGGCGTGCTTGGGTCTTCACCCTGCCTGACCCGAGTCAAAGTTTGTACTACTATGAGAAGAAGAGTAAATTAATTAGAACTAGAAATGATTAATTGCATGTAGGAAGTATAAAAGACTAATTCATGTATGAAACTTACTTCTTCTTCTCTGTTGGACACGTCTTAAATAGTCGAAAACGTTGTCTTCTTCAGATGATGACATTACTAAGAGAATAAATTAAAGCTATGTAAGTAATGAGGTGAGGAGGAGGAGGAATTTAAAGAGCTTTAAACATTTTTAAAAATGAAGGATACTTACCAGATAATTTATTTACAATTCTAAAGAAAAAAAAAATTCATTAACTTTCTTTCTAATAAAAGCATTGAAGTGAAAGGAACGTAGTAGAAAATTGACAAGATTTATAAGAAGTAGAAAACTTACTCGTCAACTAAAGGGTATTACAGATTACATTCAACAATGGTTGGAGATGGCGGACTTACTCGTCAACTAAGACAATAAAATTTACAATGGATATGATAATTTGTTTAGCTTAATGGACGTTGTAAGTGTATTTTATTAATAAAAAAGTCTTAAAATCTTTAGTAGAATATGAACACAACTTACCTCGAGAATCTCTACTTTGAAGTGACAAGAAAAAAGATGTTTAACTCTTGATATTAATCAAATCACGTCAACCAATTTTTTATAGCTCCCGCCAATTCATCTCATTGGTTCGTTTGCTTGAACAGGGCGTAACAAACAATTTTTCGACTCTTAATATTAACCAATGTCACATTTAGTTCATTCAGCCTCGTTTCAATTTGTTTAATCTCGTTTTCATGTTGTATGTCTAATCTAATGTTTCGCTTTTCCCACGCTATAATTCATCATTTTGCATTGTCTTGTCATTTTCTGGTATTTTCTCAAGGATTTCAGTGTTTAACAGTATATTAATTAAGTCCAGTCCGTCAAGTAAAAAAAGCTTAATTTGGTTGGCGCGCTGTGCGCGCCGCATTCGCTCCCGCTCATGCCCATACATACATACATACATACATACATACACACATACATACATACATGAGCCGGGTTCGGTCGCTTCGCTCCCTCCCCGGAGCCCGTCAAGTAAGCAATGCTTAATCTGGTTGGTGCGCTTCGC